>QOCX01000693.1:22802-61931 GCA_005959815.1 Sarcophaga bullata | reverse complement strand
TTTCTACGAAGAAAACAGCATGCGCTAGTTATCGATTGCTTGAGGAATTATACGAAGAACACGCTCTTACAAAAACACAGTGTATCGGGTGGTTTGGGCGTTTCAAAAATTGTGATTTTGACATCAAAGACGCAGACCGTTCAGGAGAGCCACAATTATATGATAAACCCGCTCTTCCAAAACCAAAGTGTATCGGGTGGTTAGGGCGTTTCAAAAATTGTGATTTTGACATCGAAGACACAGACCGTCCAGGGCAGCCACAATTATATTATAAACCCGCTCTTCTAAAAACAAAGTGTATCGGGTGGTTAGGGCTTTTCAAAAATTGTGATTTTGACATCAAAGACACAGACCGTCCAGGACAGCCACAACAATTTGAAGATAATAAATTGAGAACATTTGTCTATCGGGACTCGTGTCAATCGCAAGCAGAGCTTGTATGTCTCAAGCATCCATTTTAAAACATTTAAAAGCTACGGGCTTTATTCAAATGCAGGAGAACTGGGAACCACATGATCGCCTAAAAAAATTATTTTTGCATGACATTACCACGAAATGTATACATAAAGGCTAATGGACAGCCACAATTATATGATGAACCCGCGCTTCCAAAAACAAAGAGTATCGGGTGGTTTGGGCGTTTCAAAAATTGTCATTTTGACATCAAAGTCACAGACCGCCCAGAACAAATGGCGAAATGGATACATGAGGGCTACAACTAAACCCAGCGCAAGAAATTATATGTGAAGCGTGGGCAACGATCAAGAACTACGTCCAAGCAGAATATCCATTGCGTCAAAAGAATACTCTTTGTTTAGGGCAATCAGAATAGCATCATCCATCAGGAGCTCTGAAATCGAAATACACTACCTCGGGAGACCTGTACATACCTACAATTAATTCATTTGAAGCGAACATTTGTCAGAAAATGCAGAGAATACATATTCCAGAACACGAGGTTCTAGTTTTCCATAATGACAACACTTATTCGCACTTTGCGGAAAACAACGACAAATAAGAAGTCAAACCTCACTCGGCGAAGAATCCAGTCCCAACCTCTTTTGGCTACTATTTGTTTCGATCAATGCAGAATGCTCTCACTGGCATGCGTTTCACTTTACAGCAGGCTATCAAAAATTGCCTCGATTCATTCTTGATCTCAAAAGACGACCAGTTTTTTGGGACGATATCCAAAATATATCATTGAGATCGAAAAAGTTGTGGCTTACGATGGACAATGCTTTGAATGTCAATGCTTTAAAAAAACTATCTTAATAAAGCCTTTAATTTCGATTAAGAAGACAGATTTTTAAGTTAAGCAACTAATACTTGTAGTCGTCGTAGTGTAGTAGGTAGTGTATTGGCTTATTAGACGTAAGACATGACGATTCATGCACCAGATCAGACATCTCCAGCAAAACGAAATATGCAAACAATACTTCTTCTTCTTAGCATATTTCTGGCAAAAGCTGTGACAGTAAAAGAAAAAATGGCCATGAAAAGTTTCTCAAAAATTCTGTCGTTCAGAATCGGCTCCTGCATAAAATTCACATACAGAACATGGGTGATCTGTGAAGCTAGGTCGTAATCCTAACTAGGTCGTCGTAACTAAGTAAGTAAGTAAGGTAGGTTGAAAGGCAGGAAACTAACCAGAGAGATCAAAATCTCATGATTTGTCTACCATATATAGATGCATAGCTCTATCATATATAATACATATAGGTTTAGAGCCAGCCGTGTAGGCACAATTCCTTATGGGCATCTATGCAATGTATCTGAAAGTCCATCTGGTATCTGTCGGATAACTCTCAGTCCAGCGAACATTCGTTCAGTGTTTCAATTATACTTTGGTAATACAATTTGTGGCTCCTACGCATAGCTTGGAGACGTCAAACCGTAACTGCAGCCTCATATCGAACCTGTATACCTAGCGGTTGGATGATGATGCAGTAGCGGTCATCATCATTATTCCTCCTCCTCGACTTTGTCTTCTTCAACTTCTTCTTCTTCTTCTACGTCTGCTTCAACGCAACTGAATCAAAATAGCAACACTGCCATGCGTCCTCCACCACCACCACCACCACCACCTCCCAAAATGAAACATTCTTCGATAGGCCTCAGCAGCCACTGACAGTTATGCCTTAATTCGAACACTCAATACTCAAACTGAAACTGAGTCGGATAGGCAGATAGAGTCGCTTTAAACTGTAGGTGCCGCCACTCATGTATAAAATTAACACACACAACATAAGTGATGTGAGAAGATAGGTTGTAATGCTGATTGATCAATTTCTTGAAAAATCGAAGTTACTAAGTTTTAAATGCCAATTTAATTTATAATGGTTTGAGAATGTTTGAGAGTATTTCTCTGATAGATTTTCTTTGCTATTGTTCGATAGATCTTCTAAAATTGATTTTTTATTTTTGTATTCGTTTTTTTTTTTCTTTCAAATATTAATTTCAATACAATAAGACTTTGGTTCTGTAAAAGAAAAAAAAGCAAAAGCAGAAACATTTCTCAATTCCCAGTTCTGCTTTTCTTTTCGCCAATACATACATATGTATGTTGAACTGTTTACATATGTATGTGCAAAATACATCGTACATATATCACATGCTTCTTGTAACCACATACACTTTGCCAACCCATTATATAGTCCCTTTTTTTTTACAACTCACTTAAATATTTATTAAATGCATTACACGGAATACAAAAAAAAAAGGGGTAAACGTGTCTGAATAAAAGAAAAGTAAAACAGAAGTAAAAATTTTCTAACATTCTAGTAAAGAAAATAAAAAAAAAAAGAAATGTTTAAACATAAACTTTAATACACAGAATACAGCTGCTTCTCTTCATACATAATCTATATATTACGTGTGTATATATATATATTACTAAAGTAAGGATATAAATAAATATGTACATACATACATACATATGTATATAGTAAGTTTTAAATACATTCTAATAAAACTAATGGAAACCAATAATCATTTCAATATTTTTTATTGTGGTTATTAAAAACAAAAAATCGAACTTTTTATTGCAATAAAATGCGTATGAAAACCCTTAAAAAAGAAACCCCATTTGCCTTAACTTTGCTTTTAAAAAATCACTTAAATATGGTTTTAATTGTCATAATTTTCTTACTAACATGTTAGGGTTACTCTAACACAAACCAGGTTTTTAAAAACCAACGGGAGATGAAGAAAACTTCACTTGTTATCGATGTGGCAACTTCGAGAGATTACTGTTGACTTGTTATTGTTATTTACATTCTATTTCTAGCTCTAATGGTCACTCTATATAGTTTTGTTGTGATAATTTAATCTTTGTTTGCTTGTATACAAGTAAGTTCTCTGTTTTGGTTTATGTTTGTAACAATATTGATTCGTAAGTTATTAAATTTCCCATTATATTTGAATAGATTTTATTGTTTATTTTAAATATTTATTAAATATTTACTTCATTAATTAAGTTCATAAATATATTTTATGAAGTTTAAACTCATTTACAAATAAATTATTCAGAAAAAAAAGAGAATTAAAATCAAAAAGATCAAATTATTTTAACACTGTATGTTATGATTACATACATAAATAATTACACATTATTTGTATGGCAGCTAAACTTAAATAAATCATTTTATTAACACAATCAAATATATGTATTTATTTATGTATTCAATAATATAGGGTGTTTTCTTAAGAGCTTCAGAACTTAAAGTAGTAATACAACACAGAAATATGAATTTTTCGACTATTCTTTCAATAAATCTGATCGTATAATGCCAATGGTAACTTCTAGACTGACTTCCAATATTTAAGTATTGTTGGTTTGACAGCAGAAACCAATGACATAACATGCATAACATACATACATACATAATTAGTCATTTAACGCTTCAGTCAGGATTACGATCTAGCTTCTCACACCACTTATGTTGTGTATGTTAATTGTCTACATGAGTGGCGGGACCTACAGTTTAAATTCGACTCTGAATGACAGATTTTTGAAGAACTTTTCATTGCAATTTTTATATACTTCCGGAGTTTCTTGCTAGAAATCTTCTGAGAGGAAGTCGCCTAAGAAATCTTTTTTCATATTTCGTTTTGTTGGAGATGTCTGACTAGGGATTAACTAATATAGCCCCGAAAAAAAAGTAATCGAATGGTATTAAAATGAACGAACGAACAGGCCAGTAAATAGCCCCACTTCTAGAAAACAATTTATCACCAATTTGAGTTTGAAATAAAACAATTCAGCCAAATTCAAATAAGACCAACTAGCAAAAATGCAGCGCAAACAACAGTTGTTCGTCTTCAATTCTAGTATAGGCACGTAGGCCAAGATCTTTACATTATTGGCCACTATAAACCTTAAGTCAGTATTACGACACAGTTTCTCATACCACACATGTTGTGTGTGTTAATTTAATTCACGCATGGAGTAGGACCTGCAGTTTAAGGTTGCCTATGGACGACAGATTTTTGAGAAACATTTCATGGCAATTTTATTCTATTTTACCCTCAAATTTTTTGCCAGAAATCTGCCTGAGAGGAAATCGCCGATGAAATATTTTTTCATATTTCGTACTGTTCGGGATGTTTGTGCTCGGGTTTGAACCAATGTCTAGCGTTTACTCACCCAACATAATGTCCACTGTACTATATACACATACATAGATAATTTGTCATTAAAATACTTCAATCAGGATTACGAACTAGCTTCTCACACCACTTATTTTGTGTATGTTAATCTTTTATACATAAGTGGCGGGACCTATAGTTTAATGTCGACCTCAAACGACAAATTTTTGAGAAATTTTTCATGGCAATTTTATGTATCCTTCAAGTTTTTGACAGAAATCTGCTAAGAAGAAGTATTGTTTTCATATTCCGTTTTGATCAAGATGTCTGAGCTGGGGATTGAACCGTGGCCGCAAATTTTATAAGCCAACCCTCTACCCACTAGATCACGGCAACTATACTACGCCTACTGTTTAATAGGCATGTAAACCAGGATCCTTGAGAAAAAATGTTCGACGTAATTGGACGATAAAAGTCAACAAGTTAAGAAGAACGGAGACAATATTCTCTTCTTTGCTTTCTTTGTTATTTTTGATTCAAGAAGACAAAAATTAGTTCGAAAACGATCGATAACTTCGTGAATTATTTAACCCCTTGACAGCCACAGCAGAAAAAAAAGAACAAAACTAGGAGTTATCTCGTAGCTCGGTAGTCAACGTGTGATCTACTAGGCTGATTATGTTGACCTTAAAGAGAACAAAGTGCTTCATGAACATACACACTTAAGTGGTCATTACAACGCTTCAGTCAGAATTACGATCTAGCTTCTCAGGAGCAAATTTATTTGTTTTTTAAAGTAAATTTTTTTCAATTTGCAGGATTTATTCTGTTCTTTTCCTATTACATACATACATACATAATTGGCCATTACAACCCTTCAGTCAGGATTGCGGCCTAGCTTCTCACACACTTATGTTGTTGGTGCTAATTTTTATACATGAGTGGCGGGACCTACAGTTTAAAGTCGACTCCGAACAACAGATTTTTTTGAGAAACTTTTCATGGCAATTTTATTTACTCTCAGAGTTTTTGCCAGAAATCTGCTGAGAGGAAGTCGCCGAAGAAATATTTTTTTTCATATTTCGTTTTTGATGTCTGGACGCGGGGATTCGAACCCTGGCCTTTCGTCTAATAAGCCAACACACTACCTACTAGACTACGGCGACTTCTTTTCTATTATTCTTTTTCTTTTCCTATTATTCAACGATATTTGGTGAATAGAAATGTCAACACTATATATAACAAACTAGTGTTATCGATAACATTAATTTGCTTGCAGCTAAGAAAAGACAGGCAATACTTTATATTGTCATAATAATAGGATACCTTTGTTCATTTAAAATTGAATTGAATCGGCTTTAAAACAAAATCTTTTCATTTTCAATTACAGTAACAACAAAATTGCATTTATTGTTTCATAATACATGAATATTTAATTATTTTCTATTGCTTCTTAACAGATTATTTGTACTGCAGCAGCTTAGGTTTCTGGTAAATAAGTTTTTAATAAACCTTAAATATTAACGAATACTTTTACTTTCCTAAGAAATCAATATGTTTTCATAAAATACATGAAAAGTCACTATCAAACTATTATATGTTAATGTGTGTGTAATCAGTGATTAAGAGATAACTAAACTGTTAAGTTCAAGCATAGTTTTATGAAATTTTAAAATGTTTTAAAACTTCTCCTTTACCTTCCTTCCAAATATCTTTGATTTTCATTTGCTTTAAGAACCACATGAAATACACCCTAGTTTTGTAAAAGAATCCTTTTGGGGCGCGCTGTATTCCTTTTTAACCCTCCTCAGACGCCCCCCCCCCCACCCCTCAAACAACTTGTACGTAATGCAAGTTGAAGCATTTATGGTTGTTTATGAACAGGTAATCTTCTTTATGGTTATGATTCATTCAGTTTAAATACATTACACATAAATGCTGTTTACACATTACATACATAAAGACATATACATACTCGTACATACATAGATATATTCAAAAAGTAATCATATAATATAACTGTAATTGTAATTGTATACGATGGTAAAATGTAGATTTTGTGCGCTCTATAATGACGGAATTCTAAAGTGATATGAAGCGTTAATAATTAATTGCTGATTTGCGGCTTAACACTTCATGAATACAAGTGTTCGTTCGTATGCGTACCAAATGCAAAGACGTCTACGAGTACGGTAATAAATTTTCTTTATTTACCTAAACCCAGCAACAAATTTTCTGTAGAATGTTAATTAAAATGAAAATTAATTTTGATTTTCATATTCGAACACATGCTATTGGCATTTGGCAGATTGTCAGATTGTTAGGAGTGACGTGTGGATGTATTATGACCAAACGATGTATTTTACTGACCTTAACCTTTTCCTTTTCTATCTCAAGCAAATAAAAAATTGGCGAATCTCAGGATGCTGTTCGGTGTCAGTAAGTAAAACTCCCTGCCTAGAACTTGATAAGCACCTCGATAAGCATTAAGCCCACATGAATGCTCTTATTAAAGAATGTACAAGGTAATCTTAAAGCTGTTTTGTATCTGTACCCTCGCATTTCCCTATGGATTCCAAATAATTCTCTGCTATCCCACTTTTTGTCTTTGGGCCATCCCTTTATCACATAATGGTCTCACTATGAAAACAAGATGTGGCATCTAAATTGTTTCATTCACTTTTGTTACTTCGTTACGTTGTAAAGCACTTGCTAAAATCGTAGGATCTATTAGTTCTGTGCAGCACACAGTTAAGGAGAGGCAGATCTGGCAGCCACTCTATCTCTTATTAACCTCGTATTTTACGCGTCTGGCATTATCTCAACCGCGGTTGTGTTCTTCAGCAGCAGTTCTGTCCTTTCCAAATAAACTATTAACATAATTTTTTCGACTCGTTCACCTCGTACACTTTCGCATATCACTCATCTTATATCCTTACAGTATTCTGTAAGTATTTCTTAAGCACGCTCGGCTTTACTACTCACCAACCTCTGTATATTCCCCTGACGTTAGTAGCAATTTCCATAGTTCTGAACAAATATCGAGGCTTTCATTAAACAAATCCAATCCTTAAATACAAATAAAACAAAGTGTGTATAAAGTTGCCGTAGTCTCGTAGGTAGTATATTGGCTTATTGGACGTGAGGTCATGATTCAAACTCCAGGTCAGACATTTCCAATAAAATTAAATACAAAAATATTCTTCTTAGGCGGCTTCCTCTGAGCAGATTTCTGGTGAAAGTTCTCAGAGTAAATAAAAATTGCCATGAAAAAGCTTCTCAAAAAATCAACACACATAAAACAAGTAGTGTGAGAAGCTAGATCATATATATGATTGATTAAAGGCTTGTATATATGTATGTGTGTGAGAAATCGTCGATAATTTTTATTCGTCTGAAATACCTATTGTACGCGACGCTTTCTCTGTATAGAACATATACAAAATCTTTCATAGCTCTGGCGCATAAATCATTTTGAATTTCACGTGGATTATATTGGCTTCTAGGATCTTTGTGGTTTGTGGTTTATTTGCATACCCCTGCCGTTTAAGAACACGTCACAAAATATCGGAAAATCGGTCGAAACGTACGATCTCGTTGGCCAGTTTATATCACCTCCACATGTGAACCTAGAATGCAGCCAGACTGAAATCCTTTCGAAACTCTGGCTTTTTGGGATGCATTGAACGCTCTTAAGTCTCATGGAGATTAGTGTCATCCCTAATTCGAAAGTTTTATTTTTCCACGTACCAGCCATCCAGAAAGAGATCGCATTGCTGATGATAAATTTTTAATAAAAAGTTCTTGATACATTGCCCCAACAGAGCACTAATTTTGATAAAACAATTTCATTATTTGGACGTGTTGTTGAATAATATAGCCGTCCATGGTAAATTGAATAAATCACAACTAATCTTACAGATGGAACTTGAAGAAGATGGCCGTTATCAAAGATGGCCGTTATTAAAGATGGCAGTGTCAAAGTTCAGAATTTTCTGTGTGTGATTAGTTAATAACTTTTCTTAATGTGGTGCAAACTCCAGGTGATTTATGTCTCAGAGTTTTTAATATTTAAGCCCTTTTCACCAAGTTTGTTGCTATTGGAGCGAGGAGTCACTGTTCACATTGCTGTCGCTAAGCAGCACTCTGTTCTCCCCATCAGTAGGGTACTTATTGATTGGGAGATTTTGGATTTTATATTCCGTTTCCACAGCTGTTCAGCATTTCCTTTTCTAGTTCTGTTCTATAGAAACCAATTCTGCGGATGCTGCTCGATTTTTGTGCAACTTTTCTATGGTCTCCTTGGAAGTTGGACTATTCTCCTTATCCTTAGAGATTCTTTGAAGGGGGATTTCTATAAATCGATAACATTGTTGGATTTCTGGATCCTTTCTAGCGATCTTTCTTCAATACTAACTGTGGTTAGTCTTTCAAAGCTTTCTTACTTGAGCATTGAACGACTTTATAAGGAATTATGTTATGAAATGATGTTTTAACTTCTTCCTTTTGCATATTTCCTTTTGATTTTCTTCCTCTTTAATTATTAAGTTGTGAAGGATATTTTCAATACAATTTTCCAAAATATCCTTCATTTTTCAATCTTCCTTAAAAGGTGTTTAAAAAGTATTTAGAAAATTATGTCAGTGCGTGTATCTTTAATTTAAAAGTTCTTGGACCATATTTATTAAATTGTCAGCCATTTTGTTCGTTGATATTATTACATATTTACAACTGACACCATACAACAATACAATACAATTATGAAAAACCAAAAAAAATATAATCGCTGTCAGGCATAGTGTGAATATAATCACAACGGAAACAAATTTATTGTCGTGTTGTTTTAAAAAGTTTTTCGGTAAACGTTTGTTTTAATTATTAAATCTCAAGGAAGAAAACAAAAACAAAAACAAAAAAACAAAAACAAAAACAAATTTTTTAATTCATGTTAAACACAATTTACTCGGCATGTGGTAAATGTGGAAAATGCCTCAAAAGGCAACACCGCAAAAGTGGTTATCCTCATCAGCTACAGAGCACAGCACCGTAAGCATCCTTCAACGTCATCGAACAATAATAATAAGGACTTGGCAAAACTTTTTACAGGCAATAATAATAATCATCTACGAAAACATTTTAGATTGTCATTAAATAATGAAGCTGCTGCTTTGAGAGGATAAGAGAGAGAATTTGCCACACGTAAATTATTAAATATTTTATAAACTTGCCAACACCCACGTCTAAACCAACTAACCAACCGAGCCCGAGCTCCACCCAAAACTACTACGCATTCAACTTTGTTTAAATCATTTTGTTGATACAAGATGATAACAAGAAATATAAAAGCAGACAGAAAAGTTTTTCATAATTTAATTGCATTTACTATAATGGGACAAAAAAAAAACAACAACACAAGAAAACAAGAGGAAGGAGAGCAAGGAAAAGAAGGGAAAAGAAAAAGGGTACTCCAACAACAGCGAATCGTTTAAAACATTTTTCTGTTGAATGTCAAGATGCATTTACACGCACTTGACACAACATTAAATTAAGCCTTTTTGCCTCAAAATGCCAGTGAAAGTTTTCTCTTAAAAGTAATTTTACGGAAGCTTTTATGTACGCACAATATATCGCCGCCACAAATCGAAATTAACATAAATTTTTTTAATGCCAAGTATGTTATACAGTGTAGTACACACACTTTGCCTGTATTTGAATGTAACTTTATCTGGTAGTTTTTTTGATCAACAAAGTTCCATTTTCTAGAAAGATTATTTCATAGTTCCACTTACGATATTCAAAAAAAAAAACACACACACACAATCTAAGCTGAGGCAAATTAAACCTTCTAAGAACAACATCGTCAACAATTTCAACAGCATAAAGATAAATGGTATATACATACGTACATACGTATATATAGACAACAACTATACCAAAAATTTATGGCCAACAAAAACAACAACAACAACAACAAAAGGTAACAACAACATTTGCGAGAATGTTTCGCAAGTAATGAAGAAGAAACGTTTTTAAGCAAAAGTTTGCTTGCAATTTACGCTTGACTTTGAGTTTTTATTTGAGTTCTAAAGATTATTATGAATTTCAACTCTTATGTTTGTAAGGCACATATACACATACACATATACCAGCAAACATTGCAAAAGAAATTCAGTCATTATTCGCTAAAAAATTTACAATTGACAACAAGGAATGCCACTTAAAGATTGGGATTCTCCTCATTTGCCTAAGAATCTTTGTTTAATTTTGCTGTTTTTAACTGTTCTGTTTGCTGGGTTATTTTTTCTGTTGTTGAAACGAACAGAATATTTCAACATCTTAAATAGTTTTAATATAATTACTTTACTTTTCATTACTTGATCATTCTTTACATTACATTAATGCTTTTAGTTTATCAAATCTAATACAACAATAAACATTTCGTTGGGAACTTGTTTATTTTTTTTTTTGTTGCATTTATGGTTTCAATGACAAAAACATTTACAAATTGCTGTTTAGAAAATGTTCAAATTCCAAATTAAATAATAATTTTAAAACGTCTTTTATTTAATAATCAATAGGCTTTACTCTCCCTTAAACTAAACTACAATTCTTATGAAGGCATTGGACTGAAGACCTTCCGCAAAACTTTTCTCTCGAATACCCTTAACACTTAACTAACAACGCCGTATAGTTATTAGCCGTAATCTGGGATTCGATACGCCGCTCGTCGCTACACTTCAGGAAAGACTTCCATTCAATGGGGCCAAGGAGTTACACAATGTCTTTCAGTATATTTTGTTACGAAAATGGAAATGGAAAAGCTACAAAAACAAAACAACGGATTTATTTGCTTGATTGACAAATAAAGAAGGATAAAACAATAACATCAGTACCACGAAAAAGGGATAAACAAATAATCGAAAAGCAACAACAACGCCGTAAGGACGATAAAAAACCAAAAAACTTGAAAGCATTAATAANGACTAGAACCTTCGCCTACGAGAACATTCATCAGACTGTTTACGTCGCTATATAAAAGGCAAGGCCAAGCATGCAGNTACATTTATGGTGATTTCGAGAAGGCGAAGCCTCGAACATTCGCCTTCAAGAACATTCATCAGACTGTTTACCTCGCTATATAAAAAACAAAGCAAAGCATGAAATGTCGGTGTTGAAGTTCAGACAGTCTTGTGTGAAGACGCGTTGAGTGTGAAGTAAACCAATCGTGGTTTGAAGATCTCCGTTACAAAGATCTACAGAACAATTGCGTCATAATTGTTATTGTTTATCGCAAAGGGCATAAACAAAGGAATAACAAAAAAAAACCATTGTTGTTGTTAGAATCAGTTGTGAACAGTGGCACACAAAAGTTGTGCGAATAATAAAGAATTTAATTAAAATTGAACACAAATTAAATTTTATTTTTATTTGCAATCTACGAGCTCATATTTCAAACGTTTTTTAAAAACGTAACAATATTTATGAATTTTGCAGGAATTTGATATTCCCGAAATTTGGTATTCCAGAAATTCCTGTAAAAACATGATGTTTTACGGGACATCGAACATTGCCTTATAGTCGAGAAAAAGATCGTGAGTATCGATTTGTTTTTCATAGGTCTTCTCCAGGATTCAGCGGGATGTGAATATTTGGTGGATAATAAATGCTTTGATAAGTGACTTCAGTCGTGTTCACAAGCTGCTCTTAAGAACCTTATATGCCATAGAAGACGACTCAAACTCCCTTTATTGGCAAATACTGAGTACACTGTAAATAAACTAATGGTGGAATTGGTTGCCTTAGTCTAGTTGGTAGAATGTTGGCTTGTTAGACGTGAGGCCAAGGTTCAAACCCCATATCAGACATGTTCAGAACAGAACGAAATGTGAAAAAATATTTCTTTGGCCACTTCCTCAGAGCATGAAAAAGTTTGCCATGAAAAGTTTCTCAAAAAAATCTGTCGTTCGAGGTCGACTGGTTAAACTGTGGGTTCCGTTCCGTTCTCATGTATAAAAAAATTAACATACACAACATAAGCGGTGTGAGAATCTAGGTCGTAATATTGATTGATGGGTTGTAATGATCAATTATGCATTATGTATGTAAATATGTATCGCCCCGTAGTAGAGTAGATAATCCATAACCAAGTTTTCGTTTTCATCCTTGCAGGAAAATGATCCGGGCTTGAAACCTTCGATTAGATGCTTAATAATTTTATAAAATTTTTCAGTATCATTCCGTGTGCATATATCAGCAGTATTCCTGCAACTTGATTTCCTCATACGTTCCCCCTTCTTGTGTCTTAAAAGTCCTCTAGAGGAGCTTGAGTAGCAACGTTTTTTACTGCATCACTTTCGGGGTTCTCCTCATTTTTCCATTGGTTGGGGTGGACACTTGCAACCAAGGAGTGTTTCTGCAGTAGAGCGCAAGGAGTTAGCGGTGATGGTCTACCGTCCTACAGCCACTTTACGATCACAGTTTTCACTATGTACTAAATCGCACAGACCTCGTAGCGTGTTAATACACAATCGTAAATTTCTCCGAGTCATGGTAGTAGCCCGAGTCCATATTTCGACCTCTAAATGTGCGCACATCAACATCTTCCGTCAATCGTAATGTATTCAAACTGGTTGGCTGTTGATCAATCAGAGGCTGTGCAGGCGCCGAAACGTAGTGCTATATATTACCACATTTCGCATGGAGGCTCTTTTTTAAATTTCCATTCAAATCAATCAAATCACATTTAATTTACCAGCCTAACAAAGCATCTCGTCCATTTTCATTATTATTGCTTTGCTTTGTTTCACTTTCATTAAACAAATGTTTTCAGCTAAGCAAGTGATAGATGCCTGGAAGCAGGCGCGTGGATGATACTGCAGGTTGTTACCCAGTTGCCTGTAGACAACTTCTTCACTTGACATGTATTAAATGTATTTTTGTTGATCGAATTCTTTTCAGCTGGCGCTGTCTTATCTCCTAACGAGCTTCGTCAACGATGTTTTATATTATCCGGATACCTGACCTCTGGATTCCATAAAAAGGATTGAAAACCATTGATTCGTTCAGCTTTTATGGGATTTTGAAGCAGAATTATTTCGTTGACCTTTATCTTTTTATTAAAGAAATTAATTTCATTTTTAATAAACAATAAGAAATGAATATTGAACATATTTTATTACAATCTTTTAATATTCACATATAAGCACGATTATATGTTACAATATGGATGGTAGGGTATGTACATATGTATGTATGGTAGGGTATGTTATATGCAAATCATAAATGAAAACATTAAATCCATTACATTTAAGACACGAATGGTAGAGAAGACTGAAATAAAATACAAATAAAAATACAAAAAAAAAAAGCAAAAATATTTTGTGGTGGCTTATGCCATGAATATTCCATAAGTCTTTTTCTGTAAATCTAATCCCAGTCTTCTGCTAACATATCATATGAAAGCTAAAAATGCCACAAATACTGACAGGTCATACGTTTTTCTTCTACGCCACCAAGTGTAAATGTCCTTCTACCACTGCCATCCCCATTTTCTTACAACAGTTGTTTGGGTTGCTCTCAAAAAAAAAATAAATAACAAACAACAACAACAACATTAGCGAAATACGTTACGTTACGTTACGATGTACGTATTATTTTAAAATGTGAATGCGTTTGCGATGTGCTTGCTGGTGAGGGGATATTATTTTTTTTTCTATTAAAATCCGTTTGATATGAAAAATATAAATATTTATGGTACGATGTATGTGTAATTGGATTTAAAATTTTTGTGTTTCTTTATGAAAAATATTATATTTGGCTTTCGGCTACAAAAAAAAAAAAAAAAAAAAAAATACTCCCAACAAAATCAATGGCATAGAAATCAATGTAAATTGATTATTATTGCACTCTTAAATCAGCGAATGCCACCAACCGAATGCACTATAAAGCTACCCACATATGGCCAGCTTTCGACACTCAAATGATACAAGTGAGTTAGGGGGCAATGCTACAGTGCTGTTGTAGCTTCTAAAAATGCAAAAGAAATATGCAACAATCGTGCATATCCCTGAGGGTGTAGAAGATCCATAACATTGTGACGAGTGCACAAGATTTAAATCGGCCGCAATTCTATTTTCTTATACATATTTGGCTGTATTTCCCTTGTATCTACTACCATACATGTTGAAAAGTTCGTATGTTTGTCTATGCCATACATATAGTATGTATGCACGACATTAACGTTTTTACTACAACATATGTTGGCCAAAATAGGAAGAGCGAGAGACAAAGCAGCAAAAAAAAGTATGTTTTTATATTATACTCCTATTTTTCTTTGTTTTTTTTTTTTTTTTGTTTTTGTTTCGTTCTGTATTTAACCCATCCTTTACTTTGATTGATATCATGTCCAATCTTGCCAAGGTTCGCATATTAGGCACAATAAATCTTTTCACAACCATTAAGCATGACAAGAAAGATTTGTTAGAGCAAATTACTAGGATAGCAAAAAAAAAACAAAAGCAAAAAAAAAAACAACAAATGCTGGCAAATACATCAGCTTGTGTATCTCAAATATTTAAAATAAAATAAATAATAAATAAAGATTTCAATTCAATTCAATAACATCAGCGAAATAGTTAAGTTAAGTAAGCATTCCTTCTTAATTAATTTCACTTGCATTTCCATACTTTAAATCCTTTGTGTCACTTAAACTTAAGATTTAAAATCAATATCCCTGTAAATATGTATGTTTTCTCTAAACATCTTAATTATCTAACACAATGGGAAATATGGACCAGAGATCAGCAATTAGTTATTTTAATATCATACTCATACTACGTCAGTATCAAATTTTACATACTCATTCATAACTCATACTAACACTACGCAATGATGTGTTGATTTCGACTCTCCATGACTTATCATATACAAGGACACACAAAATATATATATTCGCGTACGAACACTACAATACTCACTAGAATTTTCGTGTATTGCTCTGTTTGCCGCCTGTTTTTGCTGTGTGTCCTTTTTTCTTTTGTTGTAAATGCAATGTCAACATGGTACTCATACTCATTGCAACTTCTAAATCAATGTTAATGTATGAGTACGAATGAATCCGATTAGTTAAATTCCAATACTGTTGACTAACTCATACTTAAAATTTCATGATTACTTGTAAGTAGCGAAAAGCTGATTCATTGCTGATCTCTGATATGCACCACCCTGTGAACAGCAAACTAACCCGCTAACCTAACCTGTGTAAGCATTTGCCTTTACATTTAAATTCAATATGAATTCGGTTTAAGAATTCACACAGAACTTGATTTTTGCTATCTATCTAGTTAATGTTAGCTTACCCCCTCCCCCCCCCTTTTGCTTTTCATATCTTCTATCATGAAAGCAGAAAAAAAACATCGCTCACATGTATCTTTTGAACACATTTGGGCCTTGTTGATACGTCATGCGTTAAAGAGTGTTTTCATGCTATTTTTAATGCTTAAAATACACGTCAGAGGTACGTTCGTAGGTACACATTCAGTCAAAGGATAAAATTATGCCACATAAAGTTCAAAATGTGAAATTACACTTGTCCCTCAATTTGGTTGTTGTTGTTGTGTAATTTTTTCTATGTTTACATTTGTTGCTTTCTATTGCAATATGCATGCACTTATGAAGTTTATTTTTTTTCCTTGAAAGAAGTAGAAGAAGAATAAGATACGATATTCATATCAAAACAAATCACTGCAAACAATATTTGTTTCTAACGCCTTATTATTTATTCTTCAAATTTTTTGGTTCCGTTTTGCTTACTAAAGGGTGTCTCTGTAAGAACGGTCTTTTTAGTTTTGAGAGTTTAGGTTAGGTTAGGTCGAAGTGGTAGCTCTGATATCAAAAAGCACACTTGAGCACACATAGCGATTCGTTGTGACGCTACAGGTGAACGCTGTCTCTGTACTGACTAAGTTCTGCCAAAACCAGGGGAGAGAAAGAAGTTGGTTAGCGCAAGGGCTGCACATCAAAAGCATAACTATCTTACGCGGAAAAACCTGCCAGGAAGTTTGATAAGCGGAACTATATCCTTGACATCAATAGATGATGCGCACTGGCAAACAAAGTGGATGACAGTGTCCTCTTTCTCAGCGTATCTGCTTTCGCGGCAGAAGTTGTTAAATGGAAGCCGCATCCTTTCGCGCGTGTCTACCCATAACACAATGACCTGTAAGCATGGCCACTGTAATTGAGACCAAGTCCAAGTAACTGATTGGTACACTTCTATCCAGGTCAGACTGGCGGTGGGACTGCAGGACTCCCCGTTGACCCAGGATAGGTTGGTGTCTCGAAAGAGTGCGCAATGGCTAACTTGACCGAGGCAAATTGAGGCATCTTTTGAGAGAGTTGTGTTTTGTTTATTGGTTTGCAAGGAGAACATTACTTAATTGGTTTAGTGAGGCTTACAAGCTAGCTTTGCACACCACCCAAGTTGCAAGTGTTCTTTTTAACCATGACTTTTTTTGGCGAATTTATTTCAGTTCAGTTTGGAGTTCTGAGCTATTAAGCCAGCACAATACCTATTAGACTATAAAGAATTTTTTATTGAATTGTAAAGAAGACACATGTTCGGATTAAATACGAAATAAATTATCCGTTAAATGTCTCCACTGCTCTGCTGGCATGTCATTACTCTTTCAATGAATTTTTCCATGACTTTTTCACACAGACATAGCTGTACATTATCGAAGACACGGATCTCGAATTAAGGCTCAGGAATTGTTTTTGATTTTCGAGATTTCACAAGACCCTGAAGAAAAAATTTTACAACGATAAATCGCATGAACTTGGCGATCAGTTGACATTAATTTTCCTGGAAATCGTTGTTTCAATAAATTGATTGATGCATGCGTACATGTCGTCCTGTTGAGGCCACAATGTCTCTGTAACCAATGGCTAACCAAAATCCAAACCAGGCACTTACTCTTTGTATGTGTGTTTATTTCTCAATAATTGCATAAGGATTTCCTAAGAACCAACATTGGACATCCATTAAGTCATTCAGATAGTAATGCGCTTCATCGCAGAAGATAACTTTTTTTGGCAATGCCAGCATACGGGCAAATAGAGGAAACAGAGTCACAAATTGTATCAACAGATTATTGTGCTACTAGACGGATACACACTTCCTGCAGAGTTATCCCACAGGATACTTTACATATCAATCACAATCAATCACAATCAATCACAACCAATCACAATCAATCACAACCAATCACAATCAAACACAATCAGATTGATAACAGTGCGGCGTTCTTGGTCATATAGAGCCGTTGCTCACATGCCAATGGGAACTTTTTGTTACACGAATGACTCTGAACATGGATATAGCAGGAACTAAGTTATACTACTACTGTATAGCTATATAGGATAGCAAGAAAATAAACTATGCCTAACTATGGTACGTGTGATTAGGAAATGTACGATTTGGGCCAATGATAATTTTTTAAACTTGACATATAGGCATTTGAGTATCTTTTCTGACATTTAACTGCGAATTAGGGCAATAGGCATATGAGGATACGCAATCTAGAACTGTTTTGGAAGGTAAGAAGACTATTAACAATTACTTCATGCATGGTATGGTACGTATTGTATGGAAGCCTAGTCATCAGAGGGTGATCGGAAAAGAGGAAACGAAACTTTCAGGCTAATAAAGCCATAGTATTACATGACATGTATAATGCAATGCCTTTTAGTGCCACTGAAAAATATGCTAAAAAATGTGCAAAAATCTCACGTCCGCTAATGTGGAATAATAACGCAATAGGAAGAATTGCGAAGATACTTCGAGCGATCATCAGATTTGAGGAGAATCATTAGAATTGATATTGAATAAAGGCTGATGAGCTTGCTTATGAGATATACAGCTTGTATACTAAAAGCAAATTATAATATAAACAGGATATGGTGAAAAGATATCGAAGCGATGGAATACTTTTTATACCATTGCCCCGCTTTTGAAAGCAGAAGATACCAACAATTTAAAGTAAGACATTTTGCTAAGCATAATCCAACATAGAGGAATGGATTGGAGGAGGATAAGGAATTTTTCAGACCTGGCAAGTCCACCATCGACCAGATCTTCACACTACGCCAAATCCTGGAAAAGACCCACGAAAAGCAAGTTGACACACACCATCATTTTGTCGACTATAAGGCAGCCTTTGATAGCCCTATAAGGGATCGTGTTTTTGCCGCAATGTCTGAGCTCGGTATACCTGCGAAGCTGATAAGGCTATGCAGAATGACGTTGAGCAATTCCTGCAACTCCGTCAAGGTAGGAATGGACCTCTCCGAACCTTTTGAATACCGTGCGAGGTTTCAGACAAGGCGATCCCTTATCATGGCGACCTCTTCAACTTCGTCATGGAGAGTGTTTTGCGAAAGGCGGGAGTGCATCACAATGGCACTATCTCCATAAAAGCGTCCAGTTGCTTGCGTACGCTGACGACATTGACATCATAGGGCGTACCAAGCGAGATGTTACTGCGCCTTTAGCGCTATTGAAAGGGAGTCTGCGAAGATGGATCTGGCAGTAAATGAGGCAAAACAAAGTATATGTTATCGACAAGTAAGTGCGGCGTACGGATTTTAGATTACGGCCGATAACTATACTTTTGATGTAGTCAAGGAATTCATCTATCTTGACTCCGCCGTTACCACCAAAAATGAGGTCAGTCTGGAGATCAAGCGCAGGATCACTCTTGCCAACAGGTGCTACTATGGTCTCAATAGGCAATTGAGTAACAGAGACCCTCTCTCGTGCGACGAAACAAATACTCTACAAGACGCTCATCCTACCCGGTGCTTCTTTAGCGGCAGAGGCATGGACCTTATTAAGCACAGATGCAGCAGCCTTGAGAATGTTCGAGAGAAAAGTCCTGCGTAAGATCTTCGGTCCAGTACGAGTTAGCGAAGATTTCCGCATCCGATACAACAGTGAGCTGTATGAGCTCCTCAACGACATGGATATTGTGCAGCGTATTAATATCCAGCGGCTGCGCTGGCTCGGCCATGTCGTTCGAATGGAGGAGGATGCTCCGGCGAGGCGGGTATTTGATGCGGAGATCTGCGAAAGTCGGCGAAGAGGATGACCTTGTATCCATTGGAAGGACCAAATCGAGGAAGCCCTGTCATCGATTGGTGTGACCAACTGACGTAGGTGCGCAAGAAGCAGAGGCGCCTGGAAGGATATGTTGCGGCAGGCCGAAATCCGTTAATCGGGTTGTTATGGCCAATTAAGTAAGTAAGTAAGTAAGGAATTTTGTTCAAAATTCAGAATTTCTACAGCTTGTAAGGCTTGTAGATCTAATTGTGAACGCACAACAAGCCTACATGACGACTTTGGTGTTCGCAATTGCTGCATTCAAACTATTCCAATTTAATTTGCGCACAATTCTATTCGTAGACAAATCTTTAAAGTGTAAGAAATTAATTCCCACCAAAAAAAGGACGGCAATTTCGATGGCAACCAAATGAATTTGAGTAATTGTTGTGATTTTTCGCCTTTAAATTATTCCATCCTCGCCTATACTACCTGCTGTTAATTAATTTTTGTGTTTCATTCTGGTTTTTTTTTTTTTGGCTTTTTTTCACTTTTCATGCGGCGTTTGCACACTCAATCAACTGCACATTATACGTCTATAGTTACCCTTGAGCTAATTCACGTAAATTGGACAGAATTGTACAAAAATGTACACAAAAAAAAAACAAAAACAAAAACAAAAAATTTGTCTTCTACTCTTACTAAAACGATGTGGAAGATATGGATGGAACACATAGTGAGAAACGCATCACAGCCCAAATCTAAAATCTGTAAAGAGAGAGAGAAATTACAAAAAAAAAAAAAACTCCTCCTATCTCGTGGAACAGTTTTTTCTTTTCTTTCTAAATTAAATCATTTACATTTTTCTTATTTAATTAAAATGTCATTGTGTGTACTTTTTTTTTGTTAATTAATTATCTTACGTGAATAGAGACAAACCAAATGACTGAAAATTATTATTACATTGGCCGTTAGGGTGGGCGAAGACAGATTTGTTCTTAGAACAACCTGGAGAGATCAAACAGATTGCTGCACTCTTATAGCAGAAGTTTCAAGTAGCCTACACACGTGTTTAATCGAACTAGGTGTACCAGCCTTAACTAAGCCATTCTCCGTCATTGGTATGATAAGAAGAAGACCACTTAAAGGTCAGACAAACAAGGTACACTGAAATAGTTTCAGAAAAGATGACAAGTCTGCCAGGAAAATACAAACGTTTCTTATATTTTCGGTTTCCAACAACAAGCTCCATGGCCCTGAGAGTGGGATATGCGTGTTTAGACAGTATTTTATAAAACTTTGACAATAAAAGAATATCTAAAGGATTATTACTACCAAACCAACCTGTGGCAATGTCCACGCTATTTTCGACTATGAAAAGAACGCTCAGCAGATCAGGGAAAAACAAAAATTAATTTCTTTGTTTACTTTTATTATTGTAATATAGAGGTGCCTTAGTACCCCACCCACGAGAAGATTTATTGTATTCCCCTCATACTTTATAGGGTCTACCTATAATGTCTTCATCAAGCCTATTTAACCTGACAAACTCCAGGATGCTGCACAGTGTCAATAATGCTCATTCCCTGCCTAGCAAATGATATGCACTCAGGTGTTCCCTTCTGGTATGCATTAATGCCTCACAGTTTCGAAGAAGGTGTTGAAATAATTCATTATCATCATAACAAGATAGTGGACTTAAAGCAACCCCCTTTTCAGAATAAGTGAACTCTGAGTCTACAGTGCATTGTCACAAGACTGGTTAGAAACCTCAGGTTATTTCTTGATAGTCAGATGCATGACTCTTGACGCATGATCTCTTCTTATTGTAATTTCCCAATAACAGGTTTGATTGGCTCAAAACCCGCTTAGTTCGAGAAAAGTCTTTGCCTGTCTTTGTCTTCCATTACGTTGAACATATCTTTCCAAATATTTGCCCCCATTCCACAAAAGGGGTTCTGGCTTCCCTTCTCACAGACTCGTCTGTTTACTCATTGCCTAGAATTCTCACATAATCCGAAATCCAGCTGAACGTAGCCGTATTTTGCCTTCTTAGCAGATTCAGCTTACCGAGACAGTCCCTGTCTTCGATTTAACCTCGTAAGAGCCGAGTGCTCGAATGGCGGCCTGATTGCCAGACAGAATTGCCATAACGTGTCTTGTGTACCCTTTATACAAGTTAAATTGAACATAATTTTCGATGGCCTAGACTTTCGCATGAGTGATACCTACGTGTGTTCCCATGGATGGGGAATATTCATTCAAAAACTTCTTCTTGGGTAGACTTTAATGCTAATTTCGGAAATGACAACAAGCATGCAGTGGGTTATCATAGGTTAAGTATGCAGAATGAGAACATCAATCTCTAATTCTATAAAGTTGTGTAAGACATAGTTAGGTAGGTAGGTCCAAAGAAGTTTCAGAGACACACCATTGGCCCAATTGCGGTGGCTCCCTAGACTCGGAGCCACTCCAGCTTCTAATGAAGCGACTCAGATTGACAATGCGTGACAGTTCTCCCAGATCTTCTCTTCTACAACACAAATGCTATCACGTTTTCAAACAGGAAAACTGAAACCGTTATTGGAAGCATAACAACAACATCTAGAAGGTATTTGGTAAGCGTATTTGTTACATTTTAAATAAACAACAACACTTAAAGGAAGTTTCCTCTCTGAGTTTTAATTATGCAAAGACGTGCAATTTGGAATCCCTTACGAATACCTTATCTTTGTCTTTAAAAAACCCCGAAGTGTATGTACGGGAGAGATAAATTTTACTGTCAGTGTTGCATGATAATTTGTATTTAAATTTCAAATATTAATCCGATATGTGGAAGCGCTACATTGTTGAGGCTGCTTGCGATATGGTTGCGATGATGAATATAGCCTAAGGAAATACATTGCGTGGGTAGATTTATTTTTAACGTGTAAAAGACATCAAAAGGATTATTTTCTTTAACATGCATCAGCAATCAAAATTAAAAAAGAAAATGTTTTCTTCGTTTTTTTTCCATTTATTTGTCTCAACGGTTCAGTTCAAAGATAAACAATTCTGTGGGCATTACCAACCCTTAAATATCTTAAACAATAATAAAAAAAAATAATAATAATCGTAATAAAAAAAAAACTGTGATGCTAGAACTTGTAAGGAAAATTTTAAATATTAAAGGAACAACACATCCAACGCATGTAAATATGTACACATACGCAGTCATTGAAGTTCATTGGACCGCAATGGTGACTTCGTTGACCTTTAGAAGTTTCAATTTTATGTTAGAATATCTTCTAGAAGGGTTCGAATATGTTGCTGAATACATTCTAAAGATACAAAAGCAAGCAGAAAGCTTTAAGTTGTAAGATAATGCTCTCCATCGGTGGTTGGATGTGAAATGATTCCGAGAAAGGCGATCTTTTTATTCACCACATAAAAATCATTTTCATTTCAAACTCATGTAACAACTCCTACCGTTGCTTCACATCCTTATAATTTTCGTTTCAAGTTTCGAGAGATCAAAGCAACGATTGCCGGCCTTAATTTGAAGGAACCCCCCTTGGTATAGTAATAAAGCAGTCAAAAGATGCTTGTTAGACTGACACGCAATAGCAATGAGGATTATTTGTTTAATCTTTAATCATATTATACGACCTTAATGATATTATATGACCCTCAGGAGCCATCTTAAGGCTTGTAAGGAACACATAAAGGCATAAAGGCTTTTCAATAGAAATTCTTAAATCCTATTCCTTTACAATCGAAACTAAAAACCATTTTTGTTCTTTTACAAATTACTGCATTGACGCATTACCTAAAAATAGTTTTTGAATTCAAACAATTGTGGCTTTAAATACACAACCGCACTAAAAACTAACGTTGCAATGAAATTAAATTAGAAACGTGCATTAAGAGTACGTATTCAAAATGTATTTCGGAAATAACGTTATGTTTGTTAAAAGAAACGGCGGTAAATTTTCTTTTTATCAACACATTCCTTATCATATTGAAGGAAATGTTTAATACTCCTTTCACAAATTTTATTTTCTATCACTTCCTTTCAATTCATGAGAAATTCAAAATATTTCCGTGTTGACGAATACACTGACTGCACTCTTTTCCTTTATTCACAAGCATACGCGTTGCACACAAAAATGTGTTTTTTTTTTATTTTCTTATTTCTTTTTTATTTTAGAAATTCTATGAAAGTAACAATTGAATAAAATATTTATTCAGCGTTGGTTAAATTGTTGAAATTCTACAATGTATGAACGTAGTATCAAGGTATGTATGTACATAGTAGGGGGATATAAATATTGTAATAACAATCAAACACATTAATTATAATGATAAAATTAAATTAATTAAATTATAATAACAAAATGATTTCAGTTTACACTATAGAGTAGTCAGATCCGTATCTCTGTTACACTGCTTCAAAACGTTCTGTCCGATCAGTGCTAGTCGTATATTTGCCTAATGTTACACAAAACTGTTTGAGAAGACTGCAGGAGTATAAGGTCGCCGCAAATTGGCCCAACCAAGCACAATACAAACGCCCCAAGTCATTAAAGCTGACAAATCAAACATTCAGCAAAGTCCCCTCCGAAAATGACTGCCCCAGAGATGACTAGCAAAAGTCTATAAGTCCAAATACTACTTTTTATTCCTCGAATCGAAAAGATTCCACCTTCCTTCCATAGTTTGATGGAGTCACTGACTTGCAATTCCGCGAAAAAAGAATTAAACCATTAGCCAAAGCTTACTTACTCAGAAATCGTTTTGGAAACTATTGTAGAACCACTTTTATACTCCAAAACCAACAGTGTTTTTTTTACTAAATTCTGAGTCCAAACCAGGCTCCGAAACAATTTATCAAAATTCATCTTCTCTGAAAAATTACTCTCTGGCCCGCTGAACAATTTTAGAGGACTCTTTTTGCCGCAAAAAAGACCCCAATATTGATTCTCTTAAGTCGCTACTTCTAATTAAAAAATACACAGTGATCTCAATGCGGTACGTAGTACACTAGATCTTCTCTGTATGTAATATTGAGATCAGGGTAAACAGAACATCATTAACACAATTACAATTCAGAATCAGCTATCCACACCAATTTCTCATTAGATGAGCACTACAATTCAGTAGTCGAAATGAGACAAAGTTGACAAATAAACGCCAACTTAGATGGATCTTTCAACGTTTCGAAAGTGTACCTAGGATTATTGTCGTGTTAAAATATTAAGATCCTTGCAAACCTAACTCATACGACCTATTTAGCAAATTGTTTTTCCCTGTGTTTAAACAACAATTTCAATTCAAGGTACATTCCATAAAACTTAACCTCCAAGTCCACATCTGTATTGAGACCAAAGCCTGTTTGGTATATTATGAACAGCAACTGAACTTCAATTACCATTCTAGCTGAGAACTTCAGATTTGTAATTGCCAAACTAAATTTTTTTTTTGCAGAGGAAATTTGTAAATGTTAACAGTCTGTTGGGGTCTGTAATAGTGTCTTTGGCAACTGAAGTTCAGTTGACTTCGGCAATCGAGCCATTAATGTTTAAATACGGTTTTATCGCTAAAGAGAACATTGTATCCAAAAGTAAAGTATGTTTTTATATTGTTTGCATATTTAACTTTACTTTTATGGCAACGACCAAAGCAAATGCACTTCAATTACCATTTGTAATCAAGCCGTTAAACAATTTAATGTCGATATAATTTTAGTTCCTATTAAGGAATTTTATTTTTTTCCAAATTAGTAGGTTAACTATGAATGGCAATCGGTTGAATTACCGGTTGATAAAAAAGTTAGCTTTAAAAAATTTCACTTCAAATTCATTTCATTTCAAAAAACATGTAAAGTTCTACGTTGCTACCCGTAATAAACCCAATTAATTAAATTCATTGATTTGATTTTCTAATTAGAAAAAAATCACAAAGGAATAATCAAATATTAGATTTCTGATTTACCTTTAAACACAAATTATAACGTTAGATCCGCTACTATTTCAAACAACTTGGAAGACTTGCATACCTTCCAACTTTCCTGCGATTGATTGTCTACTTGCTACATGCCCTCCCAATTCAAATAATCTTCAATTGAACGGTGGAAAATATTTAATATTGGGAACCAATTTGAAAATGTATGTTTAAATTACTTTTTTAGATTTTATTTGTTAAATATTTGCATTAATTCTATTCATCACTCTCCAAAGAGATGTTACTACCAAAACGTTGATACAGCTGGGCCTTCAATTCATTCATTTCGGATTTAATGTCATTGGCTTTTTCCTCTATAGATGCAATTTCCTTCAGGGTTTGTTCTTTTACCTCATGCAAGAGTTCCTAATTAAAAAAAAATCATTTAGCATATATTTATTAATGAATCATACTGTTATTGAATTATTGCCAATAATCACCTGTGTTCTAGACAATTTGTGTGACAAAAACACTTCACCAATCAGAAATGGAATGTCTTCATCCTCATCGAATAGTTCAATTTCATCCAAGGCTTCCTCAACACTTTTCAAGTCATTCTTTTTCATTTCCAATTCAATTTTCAAATCGTCCATTCGAGCATTATGCTTAGCGAACCGATTTATTTTTTGTTGATCCTCGAAAGAAATGTGCACATCATCATGCTAAAAAAAAAATTGAGTAAGTAATGCTAAACCAAAAAGGACAGACTTCAATTTATGTCTCATCCATTAAAATGTAAAGTGAGGTTATAAAACTCTTTTTTTTTGATAGCTCTCTTAAAAACCAAGTTAATACAAATCTCTTTCTTACGTTTTGGAACACTTTATTGTTAGCGGAAGCAACTTTGGCAGCCATTTTTGTTTAATTTTTTAATACTTAAAATTATATTTAATTTTCCAAACAGATGTATTCCGCAAACAAAATTATAATTTGATACAGAGCTGTGTTTATTTGTAATTGAATGAGAGTGTAAGAAATGTGTTCATTCGTATATGGCTCTACTTGAATTCTAAGGTTGCCTTAGTTGTTTATAATTTGAAATTTCTATTGTTTGGTATTATTTTTAATCAATATTCTTATTTTCCAACAAAAAGAAAATGTCTGTGGTTTTCGTATTGCAATATTTGTGTGGAAATAAAGGTCCCTGTATAAATAGACCATTTCCGCATAATTGAAAATATGCTGAATACATAGACTATTATTTAAGTATTAATATTTTTAGTAACAATTCATAATAATTGTTATCTCCATTGTGAATGAAAAATATGTAAAATATAAAATTCAAATTAATCACAGTGATAATCACTGATATTAATGAAAAGTCTGAGAGAAATTCTTACAGGATTCCATACATATTTCAAATATTAAAAAAAAATCATATAACATATATATGTAATAACACAATTATGTCTCGCAAGACTTAGTCTCTAACTTCTCCTCATTTACACTTATGAAACAACCCAGCAGATCGGAGAATTAGAACGAATCATCATCAATCGAATGATAACCTAACAAGTTTCGACTTTTTATGGAAAATGGGTGTACCAAAGCGCATATGAATGTTCCATTCGAGGTTAACAAGACTCCATAGGGAAAGAGAATATCTAACTTTGAAAGAAACTCAACCTCGGGAACTATATAATGGTGGTTTGATTCAGAAATCCTTTTCCTATCGACGAACAAAAAACCTTCAGAATATCAGGATTATGGTTCCGGTTCTGTTTCCAATATACCAATCCCACACTAAACATTGCACCAGACATCGTGACTTATATTCGCCGTATAAATCACCATCTCAATATCTCATTATCTCTTTGTTTGATGTCTACGATTTTGGGGAAACGAGACACATCACAGCTTTAACTGTGCCTAGGTACCATTATTTTAAAGCCTTTTCATATTTTTATAATTATTAATCGATTTTAATTTTTAATAAATTAGAAATTTAAGTTTTTTTTTATAAAAATGAAATAATTTGGAATTTTATTTAAACGAAAATGTAAATTTTTCTAGAGCTTAATCTCTATTTGTTTTTTTTTTGTTCTTTTTGCACTAAGATGATGTTGAACATACCGCGGCCTATGCGCAAAGTTATAGTAATGGCTCATTAATTTTCGAATGTATATATACAAATGTAAAAAAAATTAAATCTAACATGCTACATTTTAAAAGTAAGCAACAATTTTGGCAATATTAAACTATGAATAGATCAATAAAGTTTAAATTTCAATACAAAAAAAAAATAAACAAAACTAACGAAACTCTTACTATAATTCTGCGCTTAGAACTGGACAGATGAATCAATGTATGTATGTATGTTTATAAGAATTTTTGTATGTTTATATATCGCCAATTGTAGACAATATAACAATTTATAAATTTCTTATTGTTCTTTTATCATTTGCACTTATAAACTATTTCACTTAAATATACATAATGTTATAATTATAAACTTTTTTATATTCGATTTCATAACGAATTGTTTAGTTTTATAAAAAATATATAATAGCGATACAATAAGTACTTTGAAATGCTTTTTTTTATATAGAAATGCATTTGTAATTTGTGTGTATGATATCATAACATTCTGATATAGGCAGTTTACAAGTAGTCTTGGGCAGATCAACAAACATCATTAAAATTGTCTGTTTGCTGATTTAAAAAATTAATATGTCACGTAAAAAAGTAATTAAATGGTTGGGCTTTTTTTGATGTAATAGTCATACGCTGAGATCCGACATCATTTTTCGAAAGTCATTTAATGATCCATATGTGTCAAACTGATCGGAATCTTTATTATTTGTATGATTACCACCATTATTGCCAGCATTCGAACCATTAATTATGGGTCTTGGTAGGTTTAATGGTACTGGCAAAAGTTCCGGCATTACCGAATGATGTGTTATGAGAGCTCTCAGAGATGTAAATTCTTTTGTGAATCCCTGAAATCCAAACGTAATAAACTTTAAAATTAAATATATTTGTATTAGTAAAAGACTGAGTTACCTTTATTTTATAACCTCTTGGTGTTCTTAGAATCAAATAATGAGCCACCTTTGGTGACGGCGGTGGTACTCTTAGAGACAAAGCAAAACAACCCGGTTTAGTGTTACTTTGTCGTACTAAAAACGATCCGGGACTTTGTTTGGATAACACCTCCAGTGAAATTTCCCGTGGTATGCCAGCCTGAAACCAAGGCGCTCCTCTTAGTTCACTTTGTTCGGCCAAACTCAGACTTTCCAAACGCTGAGGTATGATTGGCGAAATTAATTTGGGGCTAGAATTAGCTGAGACATTATTTACTTACAACTTATTTGCATGCATGTATGTATATATGTATGTGCGCATATCTTTATAAGAAATATAACTTACCACTACATGTTTTTCTTAGAAAAGGCTTTTGGTAGCCAAATTCATTTTGGTCCTGATTACATGGTGAGCCTTTTAAATCAGTTAAAGACTGCCTGCATGAATCGCCAAATCGTGTTGAAATTAACTTATCCGGATCACAAATGGCTTCATTAACATATCCATCGGATATATTTTGTGAAGTATATGAAGAGTTTAGTGATGAAGAATTTGTATGAACCAATGGTCGACTGTCCTCAGTAGATCTTTTTAAACCCATTCCCATAGTTAAACGCTTAACCTTAAAAAAATTTGAAAAAACATTCGATTAAAAAGTTAAACAATAAGTTTTTTGTTAAATTACTTCAACGTAAACGTAAGTGTTTTAATAAATTAAAAAAAGATTAATAATGTAGGGCTCATTGTAAACTTTACCAGAGGTGGTTTATCCAATAAACGGCGGCAATTGTTCATTTCCGTAGGTGAATTATCTTCCTCGGAACTGGGTGAAAGTGGCACTTGATGTAGGTTACGACGTTCCATACTACTTGTCTCTTCATTGCAACTAAATATAAATAAATTATGTTCACATTATAACACATTTAATATATTTTTTTAATAATTTATAAAGGTACTACTACTCATTTAAATTTATATGAACGTGATTCTTAGTCTTGTATTTTTTATGTTCTAAACTTAATAAAAAAAAATAAACAAATTTGTATCCATTATCTAATATTTTTTGAAAGTTATAAACAATTCAGACATACCCTAAACTAATTTTGGGCAACGGATGGATGGGCCTTCGACCAATTAAATGGGCAGCTGGCTGTTCTACACGTAAACGTATATCTGCCATATTTTTTAATACTCCAATTAGATATGTTTCAATTTAAAATTTATCTAAAATAAATATAAAAAATACTCAATTCAAATTCAAACAATAAAAACAACAAAAATGATTAAAAAAAAACTCATATAAACAACTAAGAATAATCAAAATAAAATAAACATAGAAATAATTGTACTATAAATAAAACATAAATACTGCCTTTGCGTTGGCATAAATACCACTGATTTAAAAATAAACTCCGGTTGAGACTATATAAAGGAAATAATTATTCTAGCATAGACCCTCCTGTAATGAGAAAAATGCCTTTCATCACGTATTTAGGATATCTATTCTAAATACAATATTTCGTTTATGTTTGTTTGTATTTTAAATTGTTTTTTCTTTCTTAATTAAAATAATTTTTTTAACGTAAACAGTCTCCCGGAAATTTATAATAACGTTCTTTGTAAAGGTTTAACTAGTTCCTTGTAAAGGGTGTCTCATTAAGAATTCACGCATTGTTTGATATAATCGGATTTTAAGGAATATATGTTCTGTTTAAGTACGGAATAAAATATCCTTCAAATGGCCGCCATGGCGCCAATGATAGGTCATTGCTTTTATCATGAAATTTTCCATGACTTTTTCAATTTTGCAGAAACCACATGTCGTCCAAATCAATGTCACCCAGTTGATGCCACAAAAACTCTGTTATCATGTTGCTGTAACGAATCCCGTTAACAGTGACTGTAATTTCGGCCTCATCAACATAAAAAGTAAAGGCCAAACACACCGCCAGACTAAAATCCACCACATGCAGTTACTCGTTGTGGGTGTATTCCTTCACATGGGTTCCATGAGAATTTTTTGAATCCCAAATTCGGCAATTTTGCCAATACAATACTCTCTTCATCCTTGACCGATCTGCAACCTCTGTAGAAGCCGTAGAGGGCTCTCCACATAAAATAGAGATGATTACCTTTTTTGGAAAGTTGGTTTTCAGTTTACTTTGCTTCATTACCCACTGAACAAATTACCTGCAGTTTCCATGGTGAATAAACAGAATTTTTGACGCATGAAGATGGAAGTCTTTTAAAAAAATATAAGTTTGTGGGTTTTCGGCAACGGTATTGTTTACAGCAACAATATTTCCAAACGACCGACTGATGCATAGAAGTTTTGCTGTGCATAACCAGTTTCTAAAAATTGTTTACTCTTTAAATGGCTGACACATTACATGCACTTTTTGGACTAATTATTCTTCAAAATAATAAACTAAGCCGTAGTTCTGTCCAAACGGTTGTTCATTACAATTAAGTAAGTTTGCAGATCCTCCATTTTGCACACAAAAATACACTGCATTTAAAAGATTCACCCATACTGAGACACCCTTTAATTCGCCTTGTATAATAAATTAATTGTTTATTGTCTAAAGGACGTTAACGTATAACAATAATAAAATTGTTTTTAATTGAAAAATTATTTTTTAAATATGTGTCCGAAAACACAACAACATATCATTCGTTTCGCATTTATACCACCGCAGGAGAATATGTCAGAAATTGGTTTATATACACCAAATACAACCATGTCTAATACCTGTGCATGGCCCATGGTTAACACGCACACACACACATATACACACTTAAGCATTTCGTATGAATGTTGAGCAACAGGTTTTTCACCACAATCATTTTTATATGTCAAACTTGTTTAATGGTTTTTACAACATCAGCACCAACAACAAAAACCATTCAAAGCTCTTTACAACATTTTTCTATTTCTTTTTTTCTCATACTTTTTTTTTATTCACACATACATATGTATATACAAACATTTTTTTCCTTCTTTCTTTTTGCGCTAATGGCACTTGATGCAAATATTTGGCAAGATTTTTTCCTTTCAAAATTTTTTGTATTCGTAATTATTTTATTTCATATTATTAATAATTATTTTAAATGTAAACGCATCTATAAAGTGCTCACATACCACAAATACAATTGCACACTTGTATGATTGAATGTATGTAGAAGATAACATGTATATGCATGTATCTAGATATAGAGATTTCATTGTTAAACTGGAAATATTTTTAAAAAATCAGTACATCTACACAAACGTATGTACGATTTATGCATTTCTTTGGATCTAATTTACTATGTATAGCACGACATATGTTACATTTATTTTATTTCATTGAATTATAATAGATTTTTAGTTTTGATTTAAACAATACGATGATAATTATTGTCCCTTTTGCGTTCTTCACAAATCCGGTTCAACATCAATCAACTTCTTTGGGAAGTGGCACATTACGAAGAAAAAGCAAAAAAACATAATTAATGTTGCACTCCTTTCAGCTTCTCAGTTACATTTTAAACACACTTTACAACTCGTTGGCACTGTTCGAGTTAAAGCAGCGAACTAAATGTGGTAAGACGACCGACCATTAATGCATATTTATTTTAGTCGCAGTGCTGTTGTAAATGAATCCTCTCAAATGTTGTGTATTATGTTTTGTTTGCATGTTTGTTTACCTTGTGCGTGAATTTAATTTCGGTTGTGTGTGTGTGTGTGTATGTTTGCGTCAAACATGTGTTTAGGTTGTAGAAAATAGTTCGCGTTGGTGTAATAGTTTTTAAATTCATAACATTTAATTTAAAAATTATTTGAGTTGTAATGAATTCAAAAATAAAAAACTAAATAAATAAACAAAATTTGAATTAAATGTTATTAATTGCTATTGTTAGGATATATAAATAATCGTAATACATAATCACAATGATAAAATAATTTATTAGTTTTATGTTTTGTTATGTTTTATTCACGCTGTTTTGTGCGTTTAAAAGTGGCATATGCAACTCTGTGTTCTTATTAAAACATATAATGCAACTCTAATGAAAGGTTATTTATTTTTCGAAAAAAGGCGCGATATTAATAAAAACTGATTTCCTTTTCAGTTCATGTTCAAATTCTTTGCATTAAAAATTACAAAAAAAGAAAATAAACATGCTTTCTTAGTGGAAATAAAGAAAACCCTTAAAAAAAAATCAACAACCGCAGAAGTTTATATGGGATCTTTCTTTAAGCGTTTTCTATCTTTAAATTTAATTAAAACAAAGTGTATGTGAAATATAATGGAAATTGTTTTGTGTTCGCGGCTTATCTAGGTGTAGCACATCAATAACGTCCAATTAGTGTTCTCATATTATCCTGCGACTTAAGAAAACCTGACAAGAAAAAATCTAACAAAGCCAATTCACATCACCTTCAAATGAGATAACCAGGCACTGAAATCGCTCGTAGAGAATATCCAATTCGGTATGAACTGTGCGGTGCGTAGCGTGATCCTGTTAAAGCCGCATGTCGTTGATGGTCTGGATCCAATTTAAACCAAAAAAAAAGGTAGGTAATCATAGATTTATAGTACTCGTCGTTGACAATGATGACTTAGTAGACAACCTCGTCAGATCAAAAGCCACACCAATCAGTGACTTTTTTCTGAATGGACACCCTTAGATCTCATGCAGATTGGTGTCTATGTAAATTATACAATTTTCTTTGTTCATCTACCATTCATTAATTAATGTGTGTTTAATATACCTCAATAAAAATAGAATATCAAGCTTCCTAACTTTCTAGCTGAAATTGCACAATTTTTGATACTTTATATAACAAATATTTATTTAATCACAAACAAATTTTATAATACATATGTATATACTATTATAATAATATAATATTTTTAAGTATGCAAATTCAGTACATTTCATGAATTTAAAGTTTATAAATAAATTAATATTACTTAAGATATTCATGACCAATTAACATCTACAATATTACATAAAACTTAGTAAAGTGTTTTGTAAGGTGGTGTATGTATTAGCATTGATTGCGTGCTTATTTAGAATAAATAGACAATTTTTGACAATTTTATAAAATAGTAATTTTTAACGTAACCACGAACACATTTATAAGAGATTCGGGAACATTTCGAAATAAGGATTTCAAATACAAAATACTTTAAGTCAGTATTCATTTATAATTAATTGCTTGCCACATAAAAAGTAACAAAAGAAAACCAGAATAGCGTTTTTAAAGCTTGAAGAAGGCTTTTCGTGTTTATAAAGACATTAATTGCAGCAAAAAAGGTGAATGAGTTGATGACAAACTATTCCCTTCTCTGCCTTTTTGGTTGTTAGTTGCTGTTACTGTTCATTGACACATCGTTCTCATGTTTACTTTTACTAGAATCGGCTTCTTTCCAGGATAAGAGTTTATCTAGTAAAATTTCCATGTACGGATTGCCGCCCAAACGATTAACCTAAACAAATACATTAACAAAAATTATTTTTAAATATTATTTATACTGTCACATGTTATTGTATGTACACACCTCTGCTCTTGCTTCATTATCTAATTTTTCTAAGACTTCACGTGTATATTTAAAGCTACCCAATTTCTCTAGTAAACGTATGCAATACTTTTTCACTTCAATATCTTGTGTTCGTTGTCTTAATATATCTAGTGGAAGAAAATAATGAAGGTATTTTAATAATGATTAACACCTCGAAAATAATTAACTTACGAAGGACTTGCTTATCATGTTTTTGTGTTCGTACAGCATGAATTACAGGAAATCCAAATTTACCTTCGGTCAAATCTTCAGCAAAACTTTTATTTTCCGTGTACTGTCAACAGAGACAAATCATTTGAACTAACTATGCTTGCATAAACAATATTTCGTTTTAACTTACCTCTTTAAGACTCAGATTACAATAATCATCGCGTATTTGAAAGTATAAGCCCAAAATGGCAGTTAATTTTGAAAAATCCTGTTTATTTTCACTAAACAATTGCATAAGACGTATGGCCAACATGAAAAGCCCACCAGTTTTACGCACTGTCATCAATTTATATTCCGTCTCGGATGGACAGGTAAAACTATCACGCCAATAAATTTCCATACCTTGACCACGATGCAGTTCTAATAATTGTTCGGTATAAACTTTAGTGGCCTTAAATAAGAAGTATTTTTAATTAAAATTTAGACTTATTTTCCACTTTTTATACATACTTCAGGGTGTCCCAATTGCTGTACTTTCTCCAAGGCCAAAAAGAGTACATAATTAGCTGCATTTATCGTACTCGCTACACCATAAATTGAATGGGCGACGGGTACACCTCTGCGGAGTATTGAATTGTCTTCAATATCATCAATGCTGCAAGTATTAGTGTTAGTAAACAACAATATTATGAATGTTTTACACACAAATTCTATTCTACATGCAACAGCTATTGTACTTTATTGCAAAGTATAATGAAATATAAAATTCATCCTTTTTTCAGTTAAATTAAAAATTGATAAAATTATGTTTTATTCTATAATTGCTTTAATGACTTAATGAAGACGATGATTCACATACATGATATATACTACATGGATGCATAGATAGAAGAAATTTAGCTGTGAAACAGATGATGTTAGTTTCGCTTTAAATTTGTAATTTAACAATAATAGAATAAATAATGCAGAATAATAGAAAGAGAATAACGACTTTTCATTATTAACAGTTTTAAAGATTCGCTGATATGTTAATTTTCAAATCCTTACTTTAATATTTCATTACCTAATAGTAACCATCTCACATTTTTAACGAGTACTATTACGGTGGAATCAATAATGGGAGTTTTTTCTATCTTCTAAATGATAGTTAGTATCTATAAATACTGAGAGACATGATTGTCTTATTTATATATTAGAAGATATAAAAATATATAAACAATAGGCAAAAATAATGGATTCATATTCAGTACTTAAGAGGATATACATTTATTCGAACATTAAAAGACATCTATTTCTTGCATCTAATTAAGCAAATGTATATGAATATTGTTCATATGATGAACATTTAACGTGAACAGCATTCCGTATTGATACTTTTCAGCTGCCCTTAATTGTTTTTAATTTGTTTAGATTGTAAGCATACGTACATATATACATATGTATATGCCTGTGTGAATTTATTTATGGTTTCTTCGAAATCAATAAGAATTTGTTTATTTTAATTGTTTACTTTTGTTTTGTTTATGTATATAGTAAATAAGGTGTATGAATGCGAATTAATTACTTTGTTAAGATTTAGAAATGGAAAATTATATTAAATTTTCAATTTTTATTTCAAAACAAATTGAAATGACTCATGAACAATTTGTTTATACATATACTCAAAATGGTTTTCAATACTTTTTTTGGAATAACTTCTAGATTTTGTTAAATAGTAATACATGCTTACTTGGTTATACATACTCTATGTATATCCATACATAGCATATCGTTATCATGCATGTCGTGACAAATACAACATTAAATTAGGAATGATAAAATTCCATTACTTACAGCAGACTTGAATTATGCAGCATTTGAACGATTTCTCCAATCAGCTGAAGTTTAGCGTCAGGAATGTGCAGCCAGTAGTTAAAAGCCACTGATAGTTGGGATCGAAACTGTTTCCCGGGAATTTCCTGAATATATGCAAATGGCTGTAGCAGTATCTAGGATTTTATAAAATCGGTATAGATTATAAAAATGAAATCCCAAGAAAATAAATTCCAATAGGAAATTTACACTTACTTCATCTTGTTCCTTTTGTGTTGACTGGTCTTTGGTCATTTCTAAAATAGTATTTAATTCATCCATGTCCACGGCTAAAGCACTATTGTGTATTTTCCTTTTAATTCTGTTAGGAATGCCTTAAAAGCAATTGGAGCGATTTGTGTTTTCTGTCTGTCTCACAATTCAGGAGTTAAAAAAAGGCAACCAATTTATACTTTAACCAAAACACTCTGCGCTTGTCATCCATAGAACTAATTGATGTTGTTATTATTGTTGATTTTAAACAACAGTGCTGGGAGTATAGGATACTAAAATCGTGTGTATCGAATGCTAAAAATGGTACCTTTCAAATGCAACTACTCTTCTTATAAGTACTTTTTACTCTTTAATGAACACAGGGTGACTCAAATGGTATTCAAATACCGATTACCGTATAAATACACAACAATTTGGATAAGGGACGTGTCAAAAACTGTCAAAAGCGAAATTGCTTTTATTTTTGTTGATTAAAAAACACAAGTTTTGTGTCTTCTTCCTTAATTTGCAAAGAAAAAAATAGAAAGTAATGGCAACAGCCGCTCCAGTACGCACCAATTGGCATCCCTCTAAGAAACACAGTGATGTAGAAAGGTTTGTTTAGATTTGTTTTCTTTTCGAAAAAGTCTTAAACAAATAATAAATTTATGAACTTTTATCCTAGATGGATATGCATCTATCCAGCATACATAAATAGCAAAAAGACAAGACAAGAAGGTCGTCGTTTGCCCAAAGAGCATTGTGTTGAAAATCCAACGTATGCTGAAATAAGAGATGTTCTGTCAGTGACAAATTTAAAAGTTGGTGTGGAAAATAAACAATACTGTCGGGAAAGAAGTAGGGTTAGTTGCTGTTGATACACACGTTAAAGATTTATTTGTTCATCAATTCATCCATTGTAGGAACTTAAATTCCGTGGTAGAATACGTGTACAAATGCGTAATGACGATGGTAGTTTCTGTAATCCTGAGCTAGCAAGCCGAGAAGACATAATGTTGTATGTAGCCAGCAAAATTCCTCAACTTAAAACCCGTCAAGGAAAACCGGGCGGTGAACAAAGTCAATATCAGCAGGTGCAACAGCCGAGCAGCAGTGTTGGTGGTGGTGGCGGTAAGAAAGGCAAAGGAAAGAGACGCTAAGCTGTTGAAATATTAAATAGGTTAAAAAAATTCAAAAAAATTTACATTTAATTTGACAAATTCAGAACAACATTAAAAGTGAAATTGTGTAAATAATTATAAACGCATTTTTAGTTTATGGTAGATGCGTGGAAACCATAATTTGAATTAATTTAGTAGAGAACTCGAAACAAAAGTGGTTATCGTTATTGTTGTAATAGTTTCACTGCTTTTTCCGGACTTGGAAACCTTTTTCTTATTGGTGCAGCTTTCGTTGCATGGTAGTTGCTACTAATTGTTCCTAGTTTTCCTAGATTTGAACATTACTTGGTAATAGCTCTTAAATAAACACGGCGCGAACATATTTTCTACTTAAAGTTTAGCCCAACGCTGGTGTTAAAACAGCCACACTGCATAATTATTAGTAAATAGAGGGGGCCCGTACAATTACTAATTAATATTATAAAAACTTTGCATCTAGTGCATATGCAACCGATTAGCTAGTTTTTAAGACATATAATACAGTATGTCTGGCAGAATTGGAAAGGAATTGTTCATTAGGAGCTGTAAAATGATCAAAGTTTGTCAACACAGAAGCTGTTGTGTTTCTTCATAACGCCACCAGACCACACACATTCTTGATAATCCCGCAGAAACTAATGTAGCTTAGTTATGATGTTTTAATTCATCCATCATTTAGTCACGGCCTTGCATTTTCAAAATATCAATTGCTTCGATGCCTGCAGAATTGTCTTAAAGGCATAATTTTAAATTCACTAAGGGCATGCAAAACACTATGTTCTACATTGATTGAATAAAAGCTGGGGTATTATTATGTACTTCGATTCGAAAGAAAAATTTTTAAAACAATGTTTTACTGTGTAATTAACTCGACAATGTATTACTCATGCTTGGAGGAAATATTCTAAACTGTAATTAATGTGAATTCATTGATGTAATTTAAAGTGCGCAAATATGTACGTGTGCTGAGACAATATTTTTTGAAATTATTTATTTTAATATAGTGCTGCAACACGGTTTACAATGAATATGAGTTTCAAGTTTAAACAGAATATTTTTGTTTATTTAAGCAAATTTTGTTTAATTGTTGTAAAAGAACATTGCAAAAGCTATGGTCGGTAGTGACAAACTTGAAGTACCTAAGTTTGTTTCATATCGCTTAGGGAATACAGATAGCAGATGAAAAGATAGTGGTTATATTAGACGGCTTAAATTGATTTAAAAAATATTGTTTGACATTGTCATTTAGCAATGGGTTAGTTTTCTGTCGTTTTTTCTTTTTATTCCAAAGACAGTTTCAAAAAAATAAAGTAAAATTTTCAAGTTGATGCTCGGCATTAGTATATAAGATAATTGATATTAAAAGAAAAGGTTTAGTTTTGATATGAACGTTATCAGTTCCAACAATCACAATGTGTTCAAATGGATACCTTTGGACCTATACTATAGTACTGATCATCGTCTGGATAATTGTTTTGACAACTGCAAT
>QOCX01000693.1:0-22797 GCA_005959815.1 Sarcophaga bullata | reverse complement strand
TGAGAAAGAATCATTATCCTATAGCGAATCAGAAGATTATGAAGAATACAATAGTAAAAATTGCAAGGCGTTGTGCAAGCAATGTGGATGTATGGATTTCTATTGCGGTGAAGAATGCATATGTGAATGCAATAACGATCGTTCTGATACTAAATGTATAGCGATTATGCAAACAAAAGCGCAAACAATGAAAGCTCCTTTTGAAGTTTTAATACAGGGGCCAACGGCAAATAAGTTCGTACGTAATGCTTTCCGATTTGAACAGAATGCTGAAAGAATGACAAGCGGCTACCGTCATAGAAGATCAACTATTACTATATATATGCCAAATAAAGATCGGGAAAGTGATAACCTCAAGCCAAATCCTGATAGTATGTCTATAAAGAATTCTATCGTAAAAGAAAGCATTAAAGGCAAGAAACATGCGAAAAGATCTTCTGATAATACGTACAACTGGTTCAGTGATCCAACAAATAATTTAGTTCGTCCTGCTCCTCTTGGCATAAGAAAAAGTAAAAATGAGTATAATGACGAGTATAAAACTCAGTATAAGGATACTGAACGTTTTGTAAAACCATCAACTTTTGACAACTCATGGTTTTTGGATGATACACCAAATATTTTAACACCTGCACCGATTATTAAACAAAAGATAAGCAAGTCTGTGAGTGTTTTATATAAAGATAGTGCAGTTCAAAGTAATGAAAGAAGTGAAAAAATTCAATCACCTTTTACATCATATAACGACAGAACGATTCTTCAGCTAAGTGCTAATAAATTCGATGGGGACACTAACGTTGAAGTGGATAAAACAATTTCCAATGAATTTGGCAAGAGTTTAGCTGAAGATGTACATGTAAATTCTTTAGAAAGTAAAGAAATTAAGGATTCCCAGGAAACTTTATCTAGTGCTTTGCATGACCGTTTGTTTAGAGATGATAAAAACAAATTCGAAGATGTGTTAACAACGAAATCTGCTAAGCCAAAACGAATTCGCTGGTTAAAACCAATCGACTTTCTTGAAAAAATAAGAAGGCTACTCATAGTTTGACAATAATAATACATTCCAATAGTTTAATTCTTTAATAAATATTTTTAAATTATCGATAACAACTTTTTCTTATACTATAAACTTAAGAGTTCATTCTAACAATAATTATTTCAATATAATACTTCAAAATAAAAGTATTTCGTGGTATTATTATTAAACTCTAGACATTATTTTTTTTTTTTGATTTTTTTTAGAATACTTTACTTTATTTGACACTGAAAAATACCACATCGCTTATTTTATAATATACTTGTTTAACATTCTTTTTGTTATTTTATAGCTCTATTTAAATAATTTAAAACAATTTGTTATTTTATTAGTTAACAAATAGTATTGAAAGACATTAAATTAGTATGTTGAGACATGCTAACGAAATGATTTTATTTCTATTCCTTCAAGGCTTTAAAAACGTTTAATTAAAATGTATTTTCTTTCCGCCTTATAAAAAAATTTCAATTTTAAATAAAACTGCAATGCAAGCTCAGCAGTTTTATACCAAGTCATGATCATCGAAAATTCAATGTTAAAATATTTAAAGACCTTAGGTTTGAAAGTTGAAAGAAAAAGAAAAATTTGTTTATTTAGATAAGAATCGATGTGTTAAAACCAGTCAAGAAGGACAATATCTTCTTGATTTTGACAGCTTAAACACTTAATTGTTTTTCGGCTTTGAAACTGGTAAATGCTTCATAGCTTGGGTTAAAAAATGTGTATTGTATTCATCCTAAATATATAAAATGAGAGAGAATAAGGGAGAAAGGAGAAAAGAATTTGGAGAGGAGAGAGATAGTAATTGAAAAAAGACAAAATCAAAGACGACCCCAAGACACAAGACAGTGCCTTATAGACTACCGCAATGATGTTCTATATAATAAATCTCAAGACTGCACTAACGTCTGCTATCGACAAAAAAAACTCTTACCTAGGGCTCTCAACCTGATTCTACTAAATTTCAGAGTTGTAGGTTGAGGTTGAAGACCCTTGGCGAGGGCTTCTTTAAGGGTTTGAATTCTGTATCGAGAGCCGACATCAAGGCTCTCCATAGATTCATTATTAGTTTAAGCTGGTTGATTAGTACTAGGGCTTCTATAGTGTAGTCGCGATCTCTTATATGTTTTCTTTCGTTTCCCCATTCTCCCTTTCCTACTTTCTCTTCTATTTCCCTAACTTCCCTATTATCCTTTTCCACTAGGACTTTGTCTGATTTCGCAAGTAGACGTCCTCTAACCTAACCTACAGAGAAGTTGTTCGATAGTTTCTAACCTTTCCCCGTCGTAACATACTTTGCAATAGTCCTAGACGGTTTTGTTCCACATCCCAGTAAATAGTCTCATGGTGTCTTTATTCAAATCCAGGAGCAAGCTTTTTGTAGCATTATTCGCTGAAGGCCATAGAAAAATTTTGAATACTTTTGTAAACGGAATTTTTTTTAGCACCAATACCTAGATGATAGCCTCCACACATACGCAGTGCATTGTGTTGAATCCTCTCTTTTTTTTAATCCTCTCTTTAACAACCGGTATGGTACGGTGTTCGAGAATGTTCAAGAGAAGTGAATATCAGCAGCAAAAGCAATAAATTTTGGTAAAAGGCTTTGTAAATACACGCATTTAAAGCCGCAAACTTGCCCTGACCAAATCGGCGAAAAGTAGTGCTAACAACTCACTAGTAGAACGGGCCCTACGGAGACTGAACTGCTTATTGCTGTTCTGATTATTTGACTTGTAAATACGCATACACGGCATGGAAATGGATTGGAGCGCAAAGCGAGCAATTTTACTCAAGAACAGTACCAAGAAAATTCAGTTTTATGAGGAAATAAAATTAAATTAAAATCAGAAAGGACAAAGGAAAACGAATTTTTATTCTTCAGTTGAAAATATTTGAATAAAATCAAAAGTAATTACAATATTGGAAGCATGTGCATTTACGTATAGGTCTGTACATGTATGTTCATATGTGGTTTTGCTACAAAGTGAATTTTTTTTTTTGATCGATATGCTCTACATATTAAAAAATGAAATTGTATATTTAGTTTGATCACGTAAAACTATACAATCACAACACACTCAACTTGAATAAAAAAAGCACGCGATATTTGTTTTTTTTTATAATTTTTCATTTCTTTAAAAATTTCACTTGAATTCTTTCAAAGATTTTTTGTTTTCAATTTTTAAAAGTACTGCTATGCAGTCAACTATAAATAAAAAAAAATAAAAAAAACGATTTAATATTAATAAAATGAATTGAATTTTCATGTGATTCTGTCTGAGGAAAGTAAGAGCAGCAATATGTATGTATAATGTTTAGAAAGTAGAAGTAATTGTTGCAAAATGAAAGTGGTTCATTAAGGCTAAATGCCTTCCTTTAATCATTGAGAACTTTAAAGTTTACAATAGGCTTCAATCTAGCATCAGGTGTCTGCTTCTATTCTGGCTTACGTTTACATAAAGTTGATGGACAACAAAAGGTTTTTGAAAAATAACGAAAGTATAAAAAAAAAATAAAAGAAAAATAATAATAATAACGAAAATATATGATTATGTAATGATAGTTTTTGTAAAGTTATTTTTTTTTTTTTGTTTATGTTAATGAAGTTACTAAAGAAAGCTCACTTTCTTTTATAATATGAAATGATATTGAATAATTAAGACAAGTTTTGTTTTTATTTTTTGTTGAGTTTGCGCATGCATTTTAAATTTTTTAAATGAATACTCAAATTTATTATTTATTCATACAAGTATACGTAAGTAACACAGACGTATACAATACATATTTTCATATTCAAACCGAGGGTTGGTTAAAATTTTAATTATATCGCTTGGGAAATTGTGTCTGTCGTTCATACCCACTAAATTCAACAGGTATAGCATATGGATTAACTTTTAATTTAAACAAATCAAAAATCACATTCAAACAATTTACTTTAAATTAAGCAGTAATTATTTTAATTTATAATTTTCATATGGGGAAACTGTTTACATTACATGTATGTTTTGCTTTTTATTTAAAATAACAAATTTAATGATTAACAAATCATTAAAATTGATTACAAAATTGGCTTTAGGACTATGTTTTACAGAAAGTATTGTAAAGTTGTCTAACAATTCTTACAAATTCTTGGCAAATACATTAACCAAGGGATGATAACATAGGACGACAAGAATTTTAAGGTTAGAAACCAGACTATACTTTTCTATAGGTTTCGAAGGAGGGTAATATCTTCGAGACTAAAACATATCGAATAAATTCCAAAAAAAAAAACAGGTTTGAATAGTAATTTGTTGGATGCTGCAATGAAATTTAAGAAAAAGTAACTCCACAGCATGATATCCACTAAAATACAGGAAAAAATTTTGTGTTTTTTACTCTTTTAGGTTAGAATATCACAAATACCTAGGATAATATGGCAATTAAGTAGGCGAATTGGGATTCTGTGCACTAAAAACCTGGATTATTAATTTTTTGCCATTTAGTAATGACAAAAAAAAAATATGATTATCGGCTAAAATTTTTGATATGAACCCTCGTATTGATACTATCATTAATATTGATGAAGTTGATCTTGTTTAGCATAAGGAAATTAATTGTTTGGGCTTTAATATTGGATGTACAATAAAAAAAAATACGCTATTTATATATATTTTTTGCAATTTTTGAGTGTTGGTTGTGAAACATTAATGGAATATTCATTTATTAAAAGTTATAAACATTGTTAGCCAATATATTTACCCATAATACTGGATATCGAAGCAAAAAAAAAATTGCTTATTTTTATAGGTCAAGAATGAATAAAGGCACTTTTGGATGTCTTGTTCTCAAGAGAAACATATTTATGTTATAATGCTTTGCATTGACCAACACAAGTCATAGTCAAAATGGGTAAGATCTGGACTACAACCTCCATTTTATAAATATTTTTTTTAACTGTGACATGCAACATGTTGTCATAATAGAAGCCCACAACTTAATGTTTGTTTAAATATTCCGCCTAATTTTTGTCATCTTTGCTTCAAAACAATTTTGAGAACCCACATTACATGTCTAAGGAATCAATTTATCATTCCTAGTAATAATGCCATGCAAAACATGTAAAAGAACCTGTTAACTCATGTGATACTCAATTTAATTATTTTTAGATAAATTCGTTAAGTCACACGATTTCGATGACCAGTTCACGTCAACACCGCGTATATGGCCATGCTCGTACAGAATATCCAATGTGACATGCCCTCCTATTGAAATCACATGTCGCTGTTGTTCAGATCATACAATTTAGGCCAAAAGAAGTTGATAATCGTCGACCTATACAGCTCGCTTTTGACAGTGATGGCCTGGCAACGTTGTTCTTAATGAAATATCAACCCAAGACCTCGTCAACCCAAACTCTACTACAATAGTGATTTTTTCGAAAAACATTGACGTTCTTGGATCTCATGTGGATTGGTATCATTCCAAATAAATATCCAGTCATCCAAAAATGAGCCTTATTGCTGAAGATGATTTTTCAATGAAAATTAGAATGTTCATAAAGCCCTATACATATCTACTACAAAGCTATAACGGCTTCTTTCATATGTAAAGGCCTTATATTGTGTATATAAGCCAAATATTAACAAAGTTATCCTTTTCCATAATTAAACAATATCAATAATTATAATAATTTCCCATAATTAAACGGTAATTTAAAATTCCTAAAAGCACTCGTACCACACACATGGCATTCTATACGAAATTGTTTGCCTGTTTGGTGTTCGCAAAGTTCTAACAATTAAAATCGCCACAATGAGTAACAAATTTAGTTAAATTTATTTCAAAATGCGAAAAAAATTGTTTTTTTTTATACGTTTGTATGCATGCTTGCTTGTGTATTTATATATGTACGAATGTGTGTGTTTGTTTCGTATTAGTGTGTGCTTTTGAGTTCATTTCTTAAGTCTTTTGATTTGATATAATTTTCGTATGGCATGTCGAACCAAATCTTATAAATGCCAATTCATATGTTCACAATACACAGTCACAATGCATTCATTGAAAGCTTTTATGCAAGTCGACAATGGCTATGAACAGCTTTGAAGCAAACGGCTAATTATGAATGCAACTCACATCTTAAGAAACAGAAAAAAAAGAGACACACACACATACAATTACAAGTTTTTGCTTAATTGGTTAGGTTTCAGTGTGTGGCTTGTGCGTGTGTGTGTGTGTGTAAAAAATGCTTTTTGTCGTATACAATTTTCTTTAATTTTCTTCAAGTTTTACTGAACATGCATACATTTATAGACGTATTGACTTACGTACATACACACACATACAATGTATACACATGCATGGTAGAGGGCATTCGTAGTAGATATTCGTATGTTGGTTGATGAATGTTATTTTTCATAACTATGTTTTCCGATTCGTAGTAACAACAACATAAATATTTATTATCGCTGTTATTGCTGCTGCTGTTGCTACTGTTGTTATTGTTGTTGTTGTTGCTGTTAATGTTTTTGTTATTATAGCCTAACAACATGAAATCAAAGTAAGCATTAAGCTTTTTCGGTTTCGTATGTTTTTCATTTGTTTCGTTGTATGTAAAATGTTCAAAAAAAATACTGTTTTCTGTAAGAGTGTATGTGTATATGTTGTTGTTTTATTTGGCATTGTTTTTGTTTTAACACAGAAAAGCACACTCAGTTTTGGTGTTAAAAAAATTTTTTTTCTGTTTTTTTTTTTGTCGACCGTTACCGTTTTAGTTGTGTGGTTTTGCGCATACGGAATACTTCAGTTTTAGTTACCCAATTTGAAAGAGTAAGATCGTGACAACGGTTTGTGCTTAAAGAAACCATACACAAGCTAATATATAAACTAATAATAATATTTAATTTTTTTTTGATCAAAAAAAAAAAAAGAAATAATAAATATAATACCATAGAGAAATAAGAAATAAAGTGAATAAGATAGAAAAAAAATTAAAATAAAAATTGTAATTGAATTCAAAAAAAAATATATATATTAAATAAATTTATGTACATATTTCATGTGTGTGTGTAGTTATTAAAAGAAAAGGATTTCAATTTTTTCATAGAGAAAAAAAAAATAGTACAAAGTTCTGTTAATTTATAAGTTTCTTGTGCAATTTACAGAATAATAAATATTTTTTTTGCAATTTTATTGATTTACTAAGGCTCAGACAACGATTACAAATATTGGATTTATAGAAGCGATAAGAAAAACAATTTAAAAATGGTATGTATTTAAAATTTTATCATATTATAGAAATACAAGTAATATGTACGTTAATTCCTTATTTAAAACCACGAAAAAAAAATTAAATTAAATCACTAAGAGCTACTTTCCAAATTAACAAACATAAAAAAACTTGATTGTGCTTAAAAATATATTTGAATTGAATTAATTTTAAAGTCGTTGCTTAAATTGCCTTTTAAACCTACATTTTTCTAGAAAATGTAAAATAAACTTGTTTTAAATACAATTTTTTTCCATTTAATTTTATTATATTCTTTTGTATACAAAAAAAAACAGAAAAATATCGATATTGTAGACAAAATATATTAAAAATAAATTTTTATTGCCTTTAAAAATTGACCTTTTCAGAAGATACATAATTTGTCTTTCAAAAAAAAAACTCATTTAACAAAAAAAAAACAGAAACTCTTAAATTAACTGTTACCAAACTTTTCGTGATCATTTGCAATGCAACGAAGTAATGAAAAAATATTGTCTATATAGTATATAAAGACCCAGTTTTTGTTGCTGCCACATGAAACTGAAGTTTATAGAAAAACGTTTAAAAGAATTTCGCAAAAACAGCATAGAACGGAATGTTACGTATTACTCTGTCTTGAAAAAATAAAACTTTGAAATCAATTTTTTTTTTGGTTTTTATTTCAATTTTTGGTTTTGAAAATGTATGTCATTCAATTTAGAAACTATTTTTTGTTTTGTATGTATATTTTTATTATTCAATTTACTTAATAGCCTAAAAGTCAAATGCAGACATTAATAACAAGTTTTTGTAGGAGAGCCTTAGAAATGAGATTTTAAATCAACATTTAAAATTCCTTTTAATCAACATCTTTTGTCTTAAATTTAAACATTCATTGTGTATCGTTCTATTTTATTGCTTTGCAAACCCCTTTCATTTTCAATGTTTCCAACTTTTATTGACAAACATCAGAAAAAACAAATGCAAAGCTCCGTGATATACAGTATACAGCTGCTGCTGCCGTAGTATAAGAAAAGTTGAATGTTTTCTTTAATAGAAAAACAAAAAGAAAAAGCAGAAAAAAAAAACAATCAAATTGGTTTATAAGTCTCAACAATACATATTCATTAGTGTGGCTAAATTGGCAAAAACACAATTATTACAAACTGCAAATGGTAAATAAAATAGTTCATAAACAAAAACGAGTTTCAACAACTTATTGTTGTCAAACTAAATCTCTGAAACTCATATGTACGTACAATACATAGATGTATAATACATAAATACAAGACAATAAAGTTAAAACAACTTTGATTTTTATTTATTTTTTTTTTTATTTTATTTTGTCTTCGTAACCAAAAGCATGTTATACTAAATGTATGTGTATATGTGTGTACAATAATAGTTATAACAAACTGTCTATAATGCTCCCCAAGATATGTACTTTCAAATTACTTGTATGTATGATATGTTCAATTAAATGTTTATTTGTGTATGTAAATTACACAAACTTTTACAAATACAACACAAATGCATTCACATACAATTAACAAATCTTAATATACATTTACATCTACATATGCATACCTAGCCAATGGTCAGTACCATTTGATTATAATTTTAAATTAATTTATTTATTTCTTATTATATCTGCATATTGTAAAATGGTATGTATGGCATGTACATATCTGTATAACAATGGAAAATAAACTCTACTAGCAAAAGTAGTTTTATTTCAATATCAATTACCAAAAGAAAGGAAAATTGTATCAAATCTAACACGTAATTTAAAAAATAAATTAAAAATAAATCAATTTAAAATATTTTTTCGAAATAAACCCGAATTAGATTTTGTTTATCTAATTGCTTTATTTTTAATTTTCTTAATAGTAATATTTAATCATTTTACATTCTTTTTGAGCTTAGCTTATAAAGGAAATATTTATTCCAACCTAGTTAGGATTATTTTGCAAAATTTTGCCTTACAATATACATGATAAAACAAAGTACCATTATTTTAAAAACAATTATTGAAAAACCTCTTAAATCTTTTTTGAATTAACAAGACTTGTTAACAAAATTTTTACTTTAATTGGTAGCCAATGTTTTTCAATGATTTTATTTTAAAGATAAAAAGATATTTCATCAACATGTAATGAAATGCCAATACATTACCTGCATTATGTAGCCATATTTGTGTAAATAAATTAATTATAATTTAATTAATTAACACAATAGATTTAAAATCACAATCCTTGATTAGTTTAAAATGCTGTTTTTGTCAAACAAATGATTTAAAAATACATGAAAAATTATTTGTTTTTCATACAAATTTTCAAACTCATGGAAACGTTTTTTTGCAAAATCATAGAGTGAATTTAAGTTCGAATTCAACTTTAACATCTTTCGATGCACAATTGCAAGTATATAGAGTAATGTGTCATTACACTCCTTAAGTCACTACAAAATGGTAGATATTATACCGGCCAGCGCTATCGGTCATTACAAGCCTTTATTCGAGATTAAGACCTAGCGTCTTACATCACCCATGTTGTATATGTTCATTTTAACCATGAATGGCGGGATCTACAATTTAAAGCCGACAGATTTTTGAGAAAAATTACATGCAAATTTTTATTGTCTCACAGAAAAAATATTTTTTTTTTCATACGTTTTATTTGAGGTGCCTAAATTGAGGTTTAAAATACGACTTAAGCCAATACAACATACAAGACAAAACATACGGATATTATTTCAAATATTTGTAATATTTAACAAAGCCGGATCCCTTTTCGATAAGATTCAAATTAATGAAAGTAGTTTAAGTTATTGAAAGTAATACATTTCATTTATATTATTTATTCTACAACCCTCGTATGTCTTCAGATACCAACAATGCTTGCTTATTATCAGTGCAAATCCGTTTCAAACAATATTCCTTTCACTCTCAACGTGTTTTGGAGTTTGATTACGTATGTACAATGTTCATACTAGACATTAAATATTGCTTTCAAATACAACTCGTACACTCACTCACATAGTTAAACAGACCATTTTTTTTTTCACTTTTTAACTTTATATTTTATTGTTTTTTTTTTAAATTTATTTTTTAAATCATTATGGAAAAATATACATGTGTATTGTATGTATGTACGTACGTACGTACGTATATTTTTAAAATCATGTTTCTTTTCAAAATCAAAAAGAAACAACAAAACAAGTTCTGCTTTTTAATTTATTATTGTCTTTTTTTTAAATTTATTCATCTTGTTTAGCAGATATCTTTAAGTTTATTTTCCTTTTTTTTTATGGGTGAACTTGTTTATAAACACATCATTTTTATTTTATTCGAGAAATACTTATTTTATTTAAATAAGTAATAATTTCTGCTCATCTTTGGCAAACAATTTGGCATTTTCAATAAATGCCAATTAGAAACAAAGTTAAAAAAGTATTCCCCATCTAGTAATCAATAATCGATAACATTTAATTAAAATATTTACTAAAGAAGAATATTTTAAAGATTTAATGTTAGTTATTTACTGATTATGACATTTTATACGAGATTTATGTATTTTTCTCTTGTTTTATTCAAATTCAATTAAAAGGTAAATTCATTCTGTTAAACTGTAATGTATACACAGTACTGCCCAAGGACGTTGCTCATTATTCTGAGTCAACTGCAGAGAATTATACTCAAAACTAGAATATTGTATACGATGATAATAATAATAATACAACAAAAACAACGTGAATAAATAAACAAACACTTTAACAATATTTTTTTTTACAAAATTCAGGTGCTCACACAACAATGAAAAGAAATAATACCTGTTTTCTTAGGCAATATTGATTGGTTGACGTTTTCAAAATACGTATGTACACATGTACACGACTTGTTTCTCTCTGAAAGTAATACAATTTATTACCTCTTCTCCTCTGTTAAACAAAAAAAAAAAAGAAGTAGTCATCATGCATGCATGCATTACAAATACAATTAAATTTCAAAGAATAACGGTAACTTAGCTCTAGTTATGCCTACACATTCTCATTCCATTTTAACATTTAATGAAACCGTTGTTTTTGTTTTTATTTTAATTGTCTTTTAAGAGTATAAACACTCTACAGATCATATAATTTGGCATTCAACATAACCACTCATGGGTTTTTGTTTGTATGACAATACCTTTCACAAGTTTCAAAAGGAAATATTACTGTTATGATATAAATTTGAAACTGACAAGAACACAATAAACAAAACAAACCGAATTATGTTTATTAAAATATAATATTCTATGTCTTCGTCATACAAAATCATTGTATGTCGTAGTTTTGTATTCATATTTCAACAGTTTCACTTGAAAATATCATTGACCATAACAGCTCTCAGGGTCAAAATAACAAGTTATGTACATACATATTATTATTCATGAGCTATAATATAAAGTTGAATGCTATCTGAAATATGTATGTTGTTGTTTCAATTGTATTGTATTGTTTATAATTTTAAGTGTGCTCAATTGTAAACATCAAATGCCAAAAAAAAAATGCACTTAGTTTGTTAACCAAAAAGATTCTTCTTTTATTAGACCAATAAAACAACTGGAGAATGAAAGTCTCCTTTCAAAAAGCTTGATTTTGATACATATGCAATGATGTGACACTCATGTGATACTTACGGATTTGATGAGAGTGTAAACTAAACACGAAAATTGTTGAGAAGTTACTGCACTTATCCTCAGCTTACATATTACAAAAACATATTGCGTTACAACTTTTTTTATTTTAAAATTTTTTTACTAAATTAAAATAAAAATCCATTTTCTTTTCAAAATACATTCGTTTTAAATTAAGTTCTTATGTGCTAATGCATAGTCTAAGCGTATGATTAAACACTCTGACTTACCAAATCCGATATAACATGCCATCCACTCTGAATTAATTCCCAAAGCCTATCAGAATTTGAGGAACACTTTTTCTGATTGTTATTTCTACTATATTCCGCAGGCGCCGTCGTCTAGTAGATAATGTGTTGGCTTATTAAACGAAATCCCGTGGTTCAGACACTGGCTCAGGTCTCTTGAATGAAACGAAATATAAGGAAATATTTATTCGGCGATTTCCTCTCAGCAGTCTTATGGCAAAAATGTTGAGTGTAAATAAAATTACCATGAAAATAAAAAAAACTCAGTCGTTCGGATAAAACTTTTATGGATAAAATTAACAGACACAATATGGGTGAAGTGAACAGCTAGGTCTTAAACCTGACTAAAGGGTTATAATGACCAATTATAGCGTGAACCGGTATAATACATTGATAATGTTATCAACCTTTTCTTAGTACACTTTGCAGTATATTTAAGGTTATTAGCCCTTGAAAAGGCACATTTTTATTCAACATAATGTGGCATAACATTTTTCAGGATTACAACATAATTCGTTACTTTCCAAGTGTCTTGTATACGATCTCCACTGCTTTGTAATTGTCTACAATTTATTTCTATTTATTTTGTGGAATATTCTCAAATTAATTGTGATAATACACTTGGAACTTATGATGTATGTATGATGTATACATGAAACACTATCCTTGGTTTTTAGCATGTACAAAAATATTTGTTTATATACAAATTTATATGCATTTAAATTAAAAATTAAATTAAATTAAATTAATGAAATCTAATTTAATTTCTTTTAAATTTAAACACTGTATTAACCAATGATAAAAATGATAAATGACAATGCACTTCTCAGTAACCCTACTATCTTGAATCAATCATGCAAGAAGAATGCAGTTTGCCAATTTCACTACTTGCATTAGATATGCACATATACATATATATGTACATTACATATATACATACATACAGATATACATTTACATATCATTTGTATGTATTTATGTGTACATTGAAAATAATAAAATCGATGATGATTGAAAAACAATTTATTTCTGCACAACTTTACGTTTAACTATTTTCGTTGCTTTTGGTTTTATTGAAAATGAAGAAAAATTAAAAACGAAAATAAACTCTTAAAATTTAATTCATATAAGTAATGCTGTTGCTTTGGGCAACATATTTTTTTTAAGCTCAAGTTGGCAATATTCACAATATTTGAAAGCAACCCGATCAAATGTTCGCTTGAGCAAATCTATTCCATAATCGATTTACGTAAGGCTTGTCAAAGTTTTTTTTCATTAATTTTGTTTTGAATTATTATTTTTTTTTTGCACAGAAGCTTTATGTCTCATTTTTCGTCAATCTGTATTAAGAGGAAGTTATGTATTGGCTATTGTTGGCCGAAGAAGAAGCAGACAGACAAACAGACCAATATTTAAAAACTCATTTGAAACTCATTTTGAAACTCATAGATCATAGAAAATGAATATATTTTTTTGTATTTAATTTATTATTATTTTTCAAATGGCCGAAGAATAATAGGACCTTGGGTCTTTTTATGAAGCATAATCGGTCTATGGAAACTACTATGACGATAGCAGTTCGTAAAAGCTTTTATGTTTGAGCGTTTTAAACACGCTTTTCTACCGTTTCTTAATTATATAGACAGAAAACCAAACCAAACATGATTGCAATACAAAAAAAAAAAAAAAACAGAAAAAAAAAGAAAAAGATAATCACAAAATATCCGGTTTTACCCTAAACGAAAAATTAAACAATGGAGTCTTATGGATAAAATAAAAGCCATTTGAAAATAATCGCTTTACAACAAGGTTATTTATATTTAAAACATATTTTATTTCGATGTTGTCATATTGGCTTGATGATTACTTTAATTACCACCCTGTTACAGAGAGTTATAGACAATAAGTAAAAGGGAAAACTAAACCCTTTTGAAAGTGGTCACTATTTTATTTAGAACAGTTATGCTAAAAAGATAGAATTTATACACACCCTGCTAATACTGATTGATGTTGAAAATGTTCACAGCTTGTTTTAAAACCATACAAATAATATTGTGAACTTTTTAAATTATAAATTATTGTGTTAGTGAAAGGGAAACTAAATCCTTTTCAAACTGATCTCTATTTCACACACATTTCAAAAATTTATTCTAAAAAAGAAGAGAATTTATAACAGAATTTATACACACCCTACGAATACAACAGCTTGACATTGAAAATGTTCACAGTTTTTTTTTAACCATAAATATTTACTATGTGAGTTTTTTAAATTATAAATTATTGTGTCAGCAGTTAATTAATATTTATAATAATTTTTGTTACTATTTTTAAAAATTTATGCACCAACCATCGCATTTACATATGTATGTAGGGTAGGATAACCTCGAGTATTTATAATCGTTAATTAAAGATAATATGCAGACCATCATAACTACATTTATATCAATGAGGAATACCCAACTGTGGTTGGTAATGAATACTTAAATAATGTTAAATAAATTTTTAAATATTAATAATAATAGATGCATACATATGTATGTATGTATATATTTATAATGGATTCAAAATTAATTTATTTGTTTTATTTTATTTATTTTATCCTTTTTTAGTTACCTCCGCGAATATTTAAGTTTGTTTTCCTTATATGTCTGATACTAGTGTTGATCACGCAGACAACAGACAGTGCGCAAAGTAAGTAAAACATGTTCACACATTACAATTCAAAGAAAACTAAAAAAATAAATTAAACTGAATAACAATTGCATACATACCTACCTCCATTAAAACTTTAATTACGCAACTCTTTTTTTTTTTTCTTTGTGCAGCTAAAACTAGAAGAAGACTAAGAAGACCAACTAGTGCGCCGGAAGAGGAAGTCTCTTCGTCGTCAGTGGCTAGTGTGCGTAGTACACGATTGTCGGGTAAAAAGTCAACAGAAAATTCGGCCGATAAGCGTATCGATCAGGAGTCATCACCTTCAACAACAGTTACGCGATCGCGCCTGCGTTCTAAATCAAAACTACGTAGTAGTGCGACAAGTGATGTTAGTAGTGGCCTAATAGCCAGTGGTTCCAGTCTTAAAGGTAAAAAAACGAAAGCTGATGATGGTGGCAAAAAAATCGTATGCTACTATACAAATTGGTCTCAATATCGACCAAAAATTGGTAAATTCGTACCTGAAGACATTCCCGCGGATTTGTGCACACACATTATATTTGCATTTGGCTGGTTGAAGAAAGGCAAACTCAGTTCATACGAAAGCAATGATGAAACAAAGGATACAGTACCCGGTTTATATGATCGTATGATGACGTTGAAGAAAGCAAATCCAAAATTAAAGGTGCGTTTAAAATTTAACAATCTAACAATCTTAGTACCAAACTAACATATTTCGTTATATTCCTTATAGATTTTATTGGCTTTAGGTGGCTGGTCTTTTGGCACACAAAAATTCAAAGATATGTCCGCCACACGTTATACGCGACAGACTTTCATCTACTCAGCCATACCGTTCTTGCGTAAACGCGGCTTTGATGGTTTAGATTTAGATTGGGAATATCCTAAGGGTTCAGATGATAAAAAGAATTTTGTTTTGCTATTGAAAGAGCTGCGTGAAGCTTTTGAAGCCGAAGCCCAAGAATTAAAGAGACAGCGTTTGTTGCTTTCAGCTGCAGTGCCCGTTGGTCCAGATAATGTTCGTGGTGGCTATGATGTACCTGCTGTTGCTAGTTACTTAGATTTCATTAATTTAATGGCTTACGATTTCCATGGTAAATGGGAACGTGAAACAGGTCATAATGCTCCCTTGTATGCACCCTCTACTGACTCTGAATGGCGTAAGCAATTGTCTGTAGACAATGCTGCCAATATGTGGGTGAAAATGGGTTGCCCAAAGGAGAAATTAGTTATTGGTATGCCAACATATGGACGTTCGTTCACATTAGCCAACACTGCAAAACATGGACCAAATGCCCCAGCCACAGGCGGTGGAAAAGAGGGTGTTTATACTAAAGAAAGTGGTTTCTTGGCCTACTATGAAATTTGTGAAATGCTTCTGAATGGTGCGGTATACGTTTGGGATGAAGAGATGAAAGTTCCTTATTTAGTCGATGGTGATCAGTGGGTAGGTTTTGATGATGAACGTGCCATCCGTAATAAAATGCAATGGATTAAGACCAACGGATTTGGTGGCGCAATGGTGTGGACAATTGATATGGACGATTTCAAAGGAGAAGTTTGTGGCGGTAATGTTAAATATCCTCTAATTGGTGCAATGCGTGAAGAACTGTTGGGTATATCAAGAGGCAAAGAAGCCAAGGACGTTAATTGGTCTGAAGTTGCTGCAACTTTCGAAGACTTGGAAGAGGTGAGTTTCATTTATAAATAACTTGGGAAGAAGTGGATCTAAAGAATGTATCTTTTTGCAGGAAGAAAAACCTGAACCAATTAAGATTTCTGTAGAAGAAGTGCTTGCTAAAGTTCGGAAACCAGTTAAAAAGCACAAGATCAAGTCCGGTTTATTGGCTACGGAACAAAACTGTAACTATTACCCTTAAAATATTTCCACTTCAATAAATTGAATCTAATTTAAAATCTTTCTTACCATCTTTAGCCCGACCTGCTCAAGTATTCTGCTACTTAACCAGCTGGTCAGCCAAACGTCCTGGCGCTGGCAAATTTGAACCATCTAATGTAGATCCCAAATTATGTACTCATGTTGTTTATGCATTTGCCACTTTAAAGGATCACAAACTCGCCGAAAACAGTGACGAAGATCCGGACAATTATGAACAAGTCATTGCTTTACGTGATGTTAATCCAGATCTTCAGATTTTACTCGCTATTGGTGGATGGGCCTTTGGTTCTACACCATTTAAAGAGCTCACATCAAACGTATTCCGCATGAATCAGTTTGTTTACGAGGCAATCGATTTCTTGCGTGATTATAAATTTAATGGACTTGATGTTGATTGGGAATATCCTAGAGGTTCGGACGATCGAGCAGCTTATGTCAGTTTACTGAGAGAGTTACGTGTTGCTTTCGAAGGTGAAGCAAAATCATCTGGCCTTCCTCGCCTGCTGTTGACAGCTGCTGTGCCTGCTTCATTTGAGGCCATTGCTGCCGGTTATGATGTAACAGAAATATCCAAATATCTCGATTTTATTAATGTCATGACATATGATTTCCATGGCCAATGGGAACGTACAGTGGGTCACAATTCGCCATTATTCCCTCTTGAATCAGCTACAGGTTATCAAAAGAAATTGACTGTAGATTACAGTGCTCGTGAGTGGGTTAAGCAAGGTGCACCCAAAGAAAAACTTTTGATTGGTATGCCAACATATGGTCGCACTTTTGAGCTTATAAATGAAACACAGTTTGATATTGGTGCACCTGCTTCGGGAGGTGGAAAACCTGGCAAATTTACCAACGAAGCTGGCTTCCTCAGTTACTATGAAGTATGCACATTTTTGGCGGCTGATAATACAACATTGGTATGGGATTCTGAACAACAAGTTCCATTTGCTTATCGTGATAATCAGTGGGTTGGCTTTGATGATGAACGTTCGCTTAAAACTAAGGTAAATAGAGAGAGAAAAAAGGAAGAGAAAGAGTTTATAATTTTCCATATTTTCTTATAAATTATAGATGGAATGGCTTAAAGAACAAGGTTTTGGAGGAATTATGGTTTGGTCAATTGATATGGATGACTTTTCTGGCCGTTGTGGAAATGGAAAATATCCATTGTTAAATTCACTGAACGATGAACTTAAAGGCTATAAGGTGGCACTAGAATACGATGGTCCCTATGAATCACGCGGTCCCCGGGGAGCATACACAACAAAAGATCGTAAGCGCAACTGGGATATACTTAAGTTTCTATGAAATTTATATTTTCCATTTTGACTTTAGCTCACGAGGTGACATGCGAAGAGGAAGATGGTCACATAAGTTATCACAAAGATTGGAGTGATTGCACTCATTATTACATGTGTGAAGGTGAACGTAAGCATCATATGCCATGTCCTGCCAATTTAGTTTTTAATCCTCAAGAGAACGTATGTGATTGGCCTGAAAATGTCGAGGGCTGTCATGTGCCAACAGAAGCACCAGCCTAAGAATTTCTATTTCTATCTCGATTTATCCTTTTATTATTATGTGAAGCTACTCCAACATTCATCGAACAGTGTTCCATAAAAGTATACATACAGTTGTAGAATTTTTCGCTATTTTTGCAATAGTAAATGAACTTTATTTACACATTTTCAAATATCGCTTACTAATTTACCAACTTACCTTAAAAATTACGAATGGTTCTCTCTGTGCCCTCCCACTCACCCACTGTTCATGAATGTTAAATTTTTTTTCAAAAACAAATCAAAATTTTAACACTGCCCCTAAAATACTCAACGAGTTAGAAAAAAAAAACAATGTTTTAATAAATGTTAGTACATACACAATATATTCTCTGATATGCATATATTTAATTTAAAATATATACTTTGTGCAATCATACTCACAATATTGAATTGTGCCTCTTGGATGGTATTGGACAAACAAAAAAAAAAACACTACAACACCGTTAACCGATATCCACACATTCATTCATTTTCTTTTATAATGGTTGCTCCAAGTACTATTAACTTAGTTTTAAAAGTTTTAGTAATTTTAGTATAGAATTTACTGTATAAACAATATAATAATATTTTCGTAGAACATTACTCATTCATTTCGTTCAGCTTGTTGTAATTATATTTTATGTTTATTGTTTTTATGTTGTTGTATTAATTGAAATCTACTTGCCTTACTCAAAACAAAAAACAAAAAAAAAAGAAAAACGAAACGTAAACGTAAACGAAATACAAACAAAATCCTACAACTTAAAAACGAAAACAAGATAACAAAAATTATATTCTTTTTTTTTAATAAAACTAATCTACATTTATATCCTTCGCTTTTAAATTCTTTATTTTGCTATATCAAACTTTATTTCTATTGTACATAAAACTGTGATAATTCCCTCCTAACCTTTTCAAAACAAAAAAAGTTTTAAATTTTCTTTCTTTTTATGAATGCCTATACTATCCTACTATCTATCATTGCTTTGTTCAGTTCAGTTAGTTCATCTTGTTTTTAACTCTGTTTTGTTTGTTACAAAATTTGTACGACTAAATAAAAAAAACTATATTTCTATTTACAAACAAAAGAAAAAGAACTCTGTATTATAAAATAATTTAAAAGAATAAACAAAAAATATATTATTATTAATAATTGATCGTCTGTTGTTTTATTATCATTATTATTGTTGTTTTAAAAAAAAACATTTAAAAGCGATTTAAATTAAAAAGCATGAATTTTAAATAACTAAAAAAATGTAAAAACTAATTTCAGTGGTCAATTCTAGAAGTTTTGAAGCTAATTATCTGTATTGATCCTAGACTTGATCATTTTCTTCATTTAATGAATTCAAAAGCTATTTTAAAAAAGGACTATATTGCGGAGTATATGCTTGAGTATATGCCATCGAAAAATGTTCTCAATTCAACAAAGATAAGAAGTAAAGAAGAGAACAATACTATTTTACTACTATGGGGCTGGAGAAGTTAAATCAGATTTCAGATCATGTGGTTAGTAGTAGAGCTTCCACACCAGTGAAAGACTCTTCTTCAAGAATCAATCAAAACTTTTGTTGGAAAATTACAATAAAAAGAGATCTGACTCATGCATGAGGCTGTCCAGGAATAACTTGAGGTTGATTACCGATTTTTGGACATGTAACTGGAGACTAAGATACATTTATTAAGAATGGGGATTGCTGCAAACCCAACATATAGATTCTGTGATGATGAGAACGAATCATCTAATCATGTTCTTGTAATCTGAGGGGCTTTAATGTATCCCACAAGAAAAGTCTTGGGTGAATATCAATTCCTAGGCAGGGAATTATTATTGCTGACATCAAGCAGCATCCTAAAGTTTGTCAGGGCAATCATATGATCGCATTACTCAGACATTTCTTCACAACAATAATAATAATGACATTGTTAAATACATTTCAATATCTGTTGGCGTAATAAAAGTAAATTTAAAGCTTATAGAAGTGATTTGACCAAAATGAAACAATTAACCACAATAAGCGTCTTATATTAAATAATTAAAATGACAAAAATAAACGACATTTCATTTCCATTACTTAGTTATAATCAAATACAGAAGAAATAAAGAGCTGAACTAAAAAATTTCAAAAACTGGATCTACAAATAATTAGAAACACCCACAATACAAGTTTATCTATTTTTTTTTTTTTTTGGTTGTACGCACTTCAGCTGGGTGTTGACGAATTAGGCTGTATCAGTTAAAAAAAATTAATTTTAGCCATTTAATTATTTACTTACATTCATTTAAAAAATAATTTTCAATACAATTTAAAATTTTTCAATTTTATAAGTGATTGATATTTATGCGATATTGTTCTTCTTCAAAGAACAATCCGTACTAAAATAAAACATTTAAAATAAATACAGTTATCTAATTGAACTACTAAATTAAATGTATGTATGAATGTAAAAAAAAAAATTCGTTTTAAAAAAGCAATTTTTGGGTGTTGATTTTAAAATTTTTTTTATTTTTTACAATAAAATTTTTTTTATATTTTTTTATTTTATTGATATAAGTTTAAATTTATTTATTTGATTGAGAATTTGCAACATTATTACTAATTCTATTCTTTTATTATTATTATTATTATTATTATTATTATTATTATTATTATTATTTTTATTTATTACAAATTATATTTAAATATTCATGAGGTGAATAATTAAAACTCTATGCTCGGTAAAATGTTAAAACTCTGAGGTTCTAGTATATAGGTCTACCCCTACCTATGTATTTATCGAAACCAAACTCAAATATTGATCGTTATAACTAACTATGTAACTCGACTTACACTGAATTAATAGACTTTATAACACATATCGGGTAAATTCACTTTAAGAAATATTCTTATTTCTTATAAAAAACTCACAGGCTTTAAAAAAATACGTTCAATAAAGTAGAAACTAGGACTACCCGAACATTTTCGAAAAAAATATTAAAACTCTTGTGTAAGCACCGCAAAGTAAATCTGTCTGAATCAGACATTAAAAACCCATCGTTTAATTAAATATGCAAATCTTATTGAAATACTGTTATTCTGTAATAAAGTATTAACTAAATTCAGCAAAAGGACATTTGCAAAAGTTTGTTTGACTTCACATTGGTAGAGAGAGACGCCTTGAAATTAATCAAGACATTATCCGACCATCAATAGAACCCTAGATTATGATCTATTATAAATGCAATTGAATTGTATGAATTTGAAATTGAGTTGTGTACATTAGTATACGTACCAGATCTGCTATCATGCATTCTGTTTCGAAACCATCTCAAAAGGACAGTGATCCTCACATTTCTGCAAAACCAAACAGATGTGAAATGTGCTTATGTAAAACAACTCTAACAATTAGAATATATACTAACGTGTTTTCTTTTTATGCTTTATAATATTCCTTGTGATAGACCGCTTACATCTAAAAGAAATTAACTGCTTACAAGATGAAAATCTAGTAGATTTTTACCAAATTTCTTATAAAAAACAAAATCTAATTCTAATTAGTGATGGAACTCTGCACGGTCTTCATACTAATAACCCAACTGTGTACAAAGAAAAATATATATAACGGTACAAATTTAAATAGAATTGCCTGTTAAAATGCTGAGCAAGATTTAAAATCTAATTGACAAGATTTCTTTCAAATGTGAACGGACTATACTATAACTTGAATTGCCTCCTGAATAATCCATCGAATTGTCTTTGTATTTTAGGAAAGATATTTAATACACTGTTTTTTTTATAATAAGAAAAAAAGAAAGCACTTTACACAAGAAAAAAAACGTTTTAATTAAAAGAACGTGCGTTTTCGAACTAATCTAAATTTATATTTTTATAATTTCTTATGTCAAGTATTTTAACGTTTGACAATTAGTTTTTCGGTTTCATTTTACATTATCAGTAGCTGTGATATTGGAAATTGATGCTTGAAGAGCTTTTGACTTGCTATTTGAATTCTAAATTGACATGCTATCGTGTGAGTGGTGAAATAACACCGTTTTGACTATTTTTATATTTATTTGATCTTTTGTTTCACTTGTTTAGGTTTTCAATTCGTTTTTATTTACTGTGAAATTAACTCCATATTGGTAATAATATTGTTTAATTAGGTTTGCGAATGTAGTTAAATATATATAAGATGAGTATACTCTACATAACGTTTTTATTTGTTTGTTTCTTTTTTTTGTTGTGTTGTGTTTTTTTTTTTACTTATATAGACGTTATTATAACTTTTCAAAAAACCATTTTTCATTTCATTTCAATTGTAAATATATTATTTTAAATGCATTTTGTTTTGTTTTATTTTTTTTTCTGATTTTTTTTTCTTTTTTTTAAAGATTCGCTATATTTTTACTTAAGTGTGCTATGATTTATTCTCTTTGGTTTGGCAACTACATCATCCGTTCTGCTAATGTAAACTAATACATGGTGCTTAAATTATGAACCGTTT
>QOCX01000692.1:11960-95849 GCA_005959815.1 Sarcophaga bullata | reverse complement strand
ATTACCTACATAACAAGCTTTCCAAGTTTTCAAATATGTATTTTCTTATATCCTTTTTAAAAATTTATGAGCTATTTATTGATTTTAACCTTAAAGGTAATTTATTATATTCAAGACTACCAACATATTCAATCCGTTGCTTGGTTGTTTCTAACCTGCACCTAGCGGTATGTAAATTGCCTTGGTTCCTTGTATTGAAAAGTGTTTGCTTCTGAGAAAATGTAGCTGATCCATATCCTATGTTCCGTATGGATTTAAACATATAAATCAATAGCTGGTATTTATATCGTCCACAAAAAGGCATAATGTGCTTACAAATATTTCTATAAAGTAATAAAGTAGGGTATCGCAGCGGTAAGTTATAAATTGTCTTCAATGCACTATTTTGCATCACCTGTAAAGATTTTAATTCATTTGCGTTTTCAAACCCATATATTATTGCTATATCGTTTGTGTGACTTTTTATCAAGGACTGGTAAATCATCAATTTTGTTTTCAGATTAAGTTTATTTTTCATTTTAAATAAAACCCCAACGACTGGTGCAATTCTTGATTTTACCTCATTAATATGTAGATTCCATGCCATATTACTTTGCAATATAATTCCTAAATACTTTACTCTATCTGTTTCCAAAATCAAATTTTCACCGACTTGCATCGCAAAGCTATTATCTTGCACACGTGTACATGGTCTAAATCTGATTAATTTAGTCTTATCCGCCATTCAGCTTTAACCTATTAAGACGAACATATTCAAGAATAGGAGCAACATCGCAATCTTACTTATAAGGATAAAACAAACAAACATCACCTGCAAACATATACAATTTACCCGTTAGTTGTAAGTTAGAAAGATCATTCCAATAGATAGAAAAAAGCAGAGGACCCAAACAACTACCCTGAGGTACGCCACTTTGAACATCCAACATGTTACTTTTTTCGTCACCAATCTGAACGAATTGTCTTCTATTCCTAAGAAAATTCTCAAACAGTCTCAATGCCGTAAAACATTAATTTCCGCAACATTATATCGTGGTTAACGAGATCGAAAGCCTTACAAAAGTCCAAAAATAGCCCTGCAACCCCACTAGAACCGCTGTTTAACTTGTCACAAATGAAATTTACAGCATTCAAAACTACCCCTTCCGTATTACATCCCTTCTTAAATCCAAACTGATATTTGTACTTTAAATTATTACTATCCAAATACGTCATCTCATGGATGACCTTCTCAAAAATTTTGTCAATGATTGGCAGTAGGAAAACTGAAAATCACTGGCTTCAGAAGCATTCGCAACTTTTGGTATGGGAAGAATTTTGCTTATCTTAACACAATCAGGACATATAGACTAATTTATTATTTTATTAAAAATACAAGTTAACACGGGAGCTAGTATATCATTACAGTCGTATATTACCTTTGCAGAAACATTATCATACCCCACAGATTTATTTAAGTTCAAATTATTAACAACAGAGTTTATATGTTCAACAGTGATCTGCTCAAGGTTAAAGCGGAAAGAAGACCGACGTAAAGTACGTTCTCAGTCTTAAATTTGCTACAGACTGAATAAAATATTGGTTGAGAATATTTGCCTTTGTTCGCCCATTTTCTGTTAGCTCACCATCATATGTGAGATTAAGATCCCTCTTTCTATGCGTTTCAAGAGAAGTGTTTATAAAATTCCAGATCTTTTTCGGATCTGCACGCCATCATGGTAATACTTTACCCTGGATAACTTATTAGCCAGTTTTACAACTTTTCCTAATATTTTCAACAACATATCATATTTATTGCTCCTGGTCTCTCTTCTTTTCGCTAAAATTTTGTGTTTATATAATATTAAAAGTTGAAGACTTCTGTTGATCCAAGGAGCAATTTTAAATCTCACTAGTCTTTCATATTTATATATTTATATGTGTCATCAACGTGCACAATTGAGTTCAAACTTCAATAATTCCCTAACTTTTCCATAGTCACAAATAACATTTCTTTCAACAATTCTATCCTTCGGAACAAATTCAGCTTGGAACAGATTATATTGTGATCAGTTAGCGAGCACTCCACTGAATCTACTGAAATTCTGTCAAAAGTATTACTAAACAGTTGATCAATGGAAGTTTTACTTAATAAGCTCGATAAAAAAGAAAAATTAGTATTATTCAATGCAACTACAACCAACGGTTGCCGATTACTGGAGCTCATTATCCTTTCAACAATACCAATAAAATCAGTAATTATGCATTTGTGTGAACGATAAGTTGATAATATTCTTAAACAGTTACCATTTATTCTAAAGTTGTTTATTAATATATAATCAACGAAATTCTCACTACAACAATTTTCTATATTGAAAGTAGTTTATCACTTACATACAGTGAAGTGCCTCCATATCCATCAGCTCCACAACAATGAACGCTTTTATATCCATAAATTGAATAAAGATCAGTTAATTTTCTGTCAAACCAAGTTTCCTGTATTGCTATTATGTCTGGTAGCCTTGAAAAACTTGCTATTAAGGATTCAAATTTATTAAATTTTGTTATAGATGAAATGCTTTTAGCGTTTACGCTAATTATATTGAAATATAAACTTTCAAAATTGGCAATATATTTATTATAATTGGAAATATTAAGAAAATATTGATTGTTCATTGGTTTTTCCTTATCCATAATAATAATAATATAATATAAGTGTATGACAGTATTCAAAAAGAAACCTTATTCCAAGTTGTCAAAATCATCAGATTCATCATTTCCAAATGCTCGCTTGGCAGCTACATTGTGTTCCCGTGTTACACGCATAAAATTGCCTTTTGTCGTTGCTTTTAATAACAATTGATCTATTTCCTCTTCTGATCTAATTATCTGAGGTTTAGAAGTATTAGTTTTCTTGCAGAAAACCTTACCGTTTTTTACATACAACCTGTTGAAGCCAATATTCTTTAGAGTTTTATCATATTTCAGTAGCTCTAAAGTCTCTCTGCTAAGGAAATTATGAACATAAACATCTTTGTGGTCTGTTTTCAATTTTGGCCTTGCAGCCATAAATTTATCTTTCAACGTTTTTAATGTAAATTTTACAACAAGAGTTTTCTTTTTTTGGTTAGTATCATTCTTGTTTTTATAGGACATAAAGTAGGCATCATCAATCTGTTCTGGCTGCATGTCCACACCCACACTTTTTGTTAAATTAACAATAGAGTCAATGGCAGCAACACCATCAACTAAAGTTAGTCCCTTTAAAATTTATATATTTAAGTTGTTTATTTTTGTTAAGGAGCAGAAACAGTACGTAGCATTAATTAACATTGATAGTAGTTTTTGGTAAACATCACTATAGTTACCTATGTAAGTATTTAGTTTTTCTTATTCTAATTAGATCAATGTAATTAACATAATATATTTTAGGAGAGTGTAAATAAGGCAAAGCAACAGGTGGCAGAATTTTTTAAATATATTGCAGAAAACTTAAATGGTACTAGCATTCCTAATAGAATACAATTATTCTCGCCCCACAAACTTGGACGAACAATTTGCTTTTCACACATTTTTGTAATTAACATCTTAGGTTCATTGATAACTTGATTGAAAGAAACAAAACTTACATAATTTCTATTATGATTTCTAATTCCACAAATTGGAAATGACTAGATCAGACGTTGGGATAAAGAGAGCGTGATAAAAATGTGAGTTTATTTGTGAGAGGCAGTGTGTATAACCCAGTGGAAAATTGTTAGTAATATTTTCAAGTATAACCTAATATTTTCAAGTGTAACCTAATAATATGTAAATATATAGAAAATATATAAACAATGTACAGCGCCAAATCCCTAAAGACTGCGTTTTTAACTTGACAAATATTCTTCCAAAAATGGAGATCATTTCTCATTGTTATTAGTGAATCTCATTGGAAAATAGTGAATCCTACTGTAATAATTTTTTGGGTGTATAATTGAAACCTGAAAAAAGCGACACAACCTTCTTCTTTAGAAGCTGACAGACAACTGTATGCAGTTTTACGCTCTTTTTAACGAACATTGTTGATGTTCGTGTCGCATATGTGAAACAAACGGGGGCTATTACTGCCGACGCCTGATTATTACCCCTGCGATGTTTGTAAGAGTTCATCCATATTATAATAATTCATCCACGTATACACATTGTAAAATAATATATTACATACATACGGATATATTGGCCATTACAATCCAAAATCAGATTTGCATTATGGCGTCCCACATCATCCACGTTGTGTATGGTAATTTCATCGGTGGATTGCGGCATCTGTAGTTAAACTGTGAACTCTTAACTAAACTGTCGACTTCGCAATACAGATTTGAAAAACTTTTTGTTAACATTACCAAAATTAACAAATTCAATATATATCGCTCTAGAATTTTTCCATGTAAGTAGTTCCAGGTTGGTTATGTTAAAATCTAGTAATAGAGGAGGCAGTAATATTCAAGTGGATTTTTGGACACGGGAACATTGAAGATAACAATAAAGTTTACACTCTAGCAAAAGCTGGCAAAGCAACTAATTCGAACAATTTCATAAGTGAGATTGGCATTTCTAAAAAGGTCTCTTAAGACTTACTCATTCGGAAAAACTTATTCAAATAAAGGTAGGTGGGTAGGTGAAGGTGGATGTTCATCTAAGGGAATTAAATGGATACACTTAAGCCACATAGGGCCCATTGTGTTACCACAGTTTTCCGCTATACCCTAGCCTGGATACTATGCTGAGCTCCTAAGGAAGAAGCGTAGACTGCCAGTGTTCATATAGTAAGTACCTAAATACTTTATTCTCCTTTGACAAAGTGCCGGACACCCAGCTGGTACAGTCTCCTCCGACAATCCTACTGAGCGCGCCCTGATGGAGTTCAAGCAGACTTACCGTGCGCCCTTCATCGTGCCGCGGACAGCTATTTAGCACCGATCTGCCTGTATCCGTGCCGCCCATATGCCAGTGATAAAATCGACGATCGCATTGTGAATTATGAGCCTGCAGGTTCTCATAGGGATTCAAAAAGTCGAGAATTCATCGGATAGTTCGAGGATTGTGCTCCGCCTGGCCAGTTCATCCGCCCTACAGTTGCTCGGAATAACACTGTGCCCCGGTACCCATATGATTCGAACATCTTATCGTTCTACTACCTCGCTGAGATATCTGCGACAGCTGTACACCGTGTTGGAGTTCATCACATTGAAATTCTGGCCTTTGATTGCTGCCTGGTTATCAGGGAATATGGTATTGTTTCGCTTGGAGATGCTTACGTCTCCAATAATTCTCGCCGCAGCCTGTTTGCCAATACCTCCGCCTGAAATACTCTACAATGATCCGGCAGTTTTATAGACTGGCTTATTCAGACCGATTCCGAAAAAATTACACTTCCAACAGTTCTGTTTAGTATTCAAACAAAAGTTGGGCAACACATACCTATTTCATAACTTTTCGATTGGATTTGGATCTGGATATAGTGCGGTCCAATATAGTACATTGACATTGCAATATTTTAATCGTTTTGCAGTGCACTTTGTTCCATATTTAGGGTCATTTTATTGCTAAAATTCTCATCAAAGAGGACATCGGCATAATGTTGCATGAAATTTTGAAAGTTTGCAATATGTAATCCGTTACTTTCTAAATTATTTAGTGACCTTAATTTTTTCACAAAGTAAATTTCTATTTTAATTTAATAATAATTTTAAATCAACAAAAAAATTGTAAGCTTAAAAAAAATTAATTTGTGACATGTGTTAGCTGAAGATAAGTTCAGTTCCTTAGCAACAAATTCCTCATTTTAATTACGTTCTCATCAAATCTCTAAATGTCATATTGGTGGTCTTATTATTGTTGACATCACTGTATATCTTATAAATGGGAATAGAATCAAATGTTGTTTGGAATCTTCTAAAAACCTATCTGGTAATTTTATTCAGAGTTAATAGTTCTTAAATACTCAAAAAATTGTAAGCTGTGCCAAACATCGATTGAATGAAAGTGAAAAGAATTTATTTCAATATCAAAAATCATCCTTTAAAATTAAAACATTTCCAAATGACGTATTAAATTAATCATTACATTATTTCTTGTTGTATATTACATTGTACAGTATTTATTATTTATTTTTTCATTTTCTTTATTGATTAATCTTTGATATTCTTAGCGCACACTACTGCATAAAAACATTAAACATTACAAAAACAAAATTAAAAGGGGCACATCATATCTATATTGTAAACGTATTTTTAACTTGTTTGTGTGTACATGAATGACTATAGTTTAAGCTCATAATATATATGTTTATGTTTGTTTGTTATGTATTTGAAAGTAAATGCGTATGTATATATACGTATGTCTATAAATGTGTACGAGTGTGAATAATATCATTCACAAAAATAATATATTATAAATTTGTATGTATTTGTATTGCTTGGTAAATATTTGGTGGTGGAAGTAGTTCCCTTGGTCAAATTATTATGAGATGGTGTTAGTGGAGAAAGGAAAAGATGAAGAGCAGCGAGGTAAAAGTATAAAATTGAGATGCCTTTCAACGGGCCTCGTATTGCAGACACTACTACTTATGCTACACTACTACGAACGCAATTGGCTCAAATTCCAACCGTGTAGATAACTGCATACTTAAATTCATACAAACAAACATAACTAAAATATGTATACACATACTATCAAAAATTATTTGAAACGAACAGATCCATACTTATCAACTGTAATCGACTCAACTAAACAAGCATGATGATCGGCTGTTTATTGTAAAAATATATGTTCATATACAGTGAACAGCAATAGTGCCAGGTACCCTCAACATATGTAAGTAATTTTAAAAATTTTAAGCAATAATTAGTAAAAATAATTGATGTTTAGTTATATTTATTTTATTAGTATATTTCTGTTCTATAATAAAACAAAAAAATTGGAATGTATTTAACAAATTGAAAGAAAAATAAGGAAAACTACCTAATGTCTCTATATTTTTCTACCACAAAAGTGTAGGTATTCCCAAGAAAAACTCATAGCAAATTTAAAATTCATAGCTTCAATATATTCAAATGTTATACCTAATATTTAATCGGATATCCCATAATGTCAAGCACTCCACTTAACCTATTTAGATTCAAATATACCAGTAGTTTTTGTGTTTTCTGTTGATAATTGCCGCCATTCACTCATGAACAAGTTTTTCGGTTGGCTTTTGTCAACCGTTCTTCCAAATGATCCCCTAAATACTCTCTTGAATTCGTATCGGTAATTTGTGGAACAGCATTAAGCCTGTGGGCACTTTGGTAGGCAAATCACATCTTCACATTAGCAGCCATATGATTGGGTTCGTTGATATATTTGAAATAATAATCATTATAAATTTTTAATTCTTCCGAACTTTAGATGAAATTGTTCTTTAGTATGTTTAAATACTCTCTCTAATTAATTGTTTCCTCAATAAATTCCAAACTATAAACACCTGGTGTCGACAAACATTCCCACAGCATTTTAGTATCACGAACATTTCACGTAAGTCTTTTGGATTGTGTTCTTCACTTTTCTTCCTCCATACTAAAGCACGTCAAAAAAGTTTTTAATTATTTTCAGCCGAGTCGAAATATATAGATTTGTGGCAAAAAATGAGATAATTAATAAAATTTCCGTGAAAAATCTGTGCAGGTCCCGCCATTCATTAATAAAATAAACACACACAGCATAAGTGGTGTGAGAAGCAATCAGATTGCAATCATGACTGAAGGGATGTAATGACCATTTAAATGAGTAAATAAGAAAGGATAAGTAGGCAAGTCAACAAATCTATCCAAGTTATATTTCTCTTGAACACATACATATTTTTACATTAAAATTTTCTAATAGGTTATAAAAAATATATGTTCTCAGAAATACCGCCTTTTATCTATTTTTAATTTTTATTGTATTGCTTTCATTTGCTAAAGAATTTTTTTCTTGACAGATTGTAGCCGCAATCAGAGTTCGGCACAAAGAGAACATGATTAAAATGTGACTGTAGTTGTGAGAAGCATGTGTTAACCCGGAGGAAAATTGTTAGCAATATTTTCAAGTGTAATTTAATAATACGTACATGTAGTGGAAAATATAGAAAAAAATGTACAGCTCCAAATCCTTAAAGACTGTGTATTTAACTTGACAAATATTCTTGCAAAAATGGAGTTCATTTCTCATCGTTATTAGTGAATCTCATTGAATATTAGTGAATTCTACCGCAATTTATTTTGGGTGTATAATTGAAAACTAAAAAAAGCGACCTGAATCTGCTTCCTTAGAAGCTGAAGAAGCTACCCTCTTTTTTACGAACTTGGTTGATGTCCAATGTGTGTAAAACACCGAAGATGTACGGTCCCTGGGGCTATTGGTGCCAACCTATAATATATTAATATTTTATAATTCACTGTTATGATTGATTGTATACAATAAAATGCGATATAATGTCAAAAGTAGAGTTTACATTTTTTCTATTTACATTTTAATTTATCGTATTTTGGATGAAATAAAACTAGCAATTGCAAGATTTTTTGTAATACTGATATTAATTTGTATAAGCTCGCCTTGGCGGGAAGTCAAACTCCCATAGTGAAGACCCAGATGTTAGTACCTTTAACTCAGACTTGGTGTAGAAAATCTTTACATTTTTTCCAATTCGTTAACATCACTTCAGTATTACTGTGAGTTATTTACCTCATCAATATTGCGACGTTTTTTAGTTTTTTTACTCCAATAATAGAAATTAATTTATTAATCAGAGCATTTCAATTTTTGGTAAGGAGGGTTCATAAGTTTTTTTCTGCTCCCAATAGAGACTTTAACGGTTGATAACAGCCAACTTGTTGAAGCTACATTTGTTAAATTAGTTGTCATTTATTTAATATGTGTTGTCAAACCACCACGGACAACAATAGATAACGACCTGTGATCTCTGAATGTGCTCTGGAGAAATTGACGACTGACCCTAATTTCTGGATGAATATGTAAGTGAATAAGCAAAATTGTCAACTTTTAAGCCAATACCAAAGCACGTGAGATCCAAGAGCAATCAATGCATCCCGAATAGATCATTGTTTAGTGTCGGTTTTGATCTGACGGTGACATTGGACTGTTGGACTATTTTTCTTTGGGAAGGCTTTAGCCAGGTCTTTACTGTCAACGACGAACACAATAATTTGATAGCACCAATGACATGTGGTTTCAACAGGACGGCAGGACTATGTGTCACATATGCGATAGTTTTGACAGCACGTGGAAATGATGTAAACTGGCCATCAAGATCGTGTAATTTGATTCAGGTAAACCTTTTTTGTGACTTTTTATTAAATTGCAAGTGTATGCAATTAAAACATAACTCATGCCATCGATCAACTTCAGCCTGACTCAAGCGCCATACTCATGAAAAATTTGACATTTCGGATGGCCTCCACCCAGAGAAGTTGTGATAGTCATTTAAAAGATTTTATTTAATATCATTAATAGGCTTTTGATACGAAAAAAAATTTCGCATACAAACTTTGTTTGGTTCAAATTTAAAAAAAAGGAATCACTTAATGAAGGGCAAATATTTGTCGTTCATTTGCCATTACATTATTTTATATTTTTTGTTACAACCACAGTTTACTTTGGGTCATACCCAGTTTAAAGCATTAAGATATGGATAGACTATGCTAATGCTAAAGTTTGTAGGGCAGTTTAAATGCTTCCGCTAGACAAGTCTACGGTCATTTATACAGAGTTTCTCTTTTGCAATTTTGACATGACAATTTTGATTCGGAAGTTGGTGCTAAAATTATTGCAACGGTTGCTCAAAGAACGAAGACTATTTATTTTGGACGACAATGATTTACTAATTTAATTTAATTTACTACTTAAGGTCACTCATACTTTTCACTTCTGGCATAATGTTGTATTCAAGGGTTAAAATTGTAACTGGCTTAACTCTGTACTTGAAACACTTCCTGCACCTCAAAAGTGCATTTATCATAGTCGACTGACAGTTCTCAAACTAACTCTGGCACCTTTGAACCAATATTAATTTAGTCTCTATAGCCAATTTTTCTATTTACGAATAACATAACATAACATTTCTCACACAGCACGAATTCTGATAATAAATTCAATGAGTCCATTCATGGTGAAACCTTACTAAGCATTTGTAACATGTTATGTTTTACATTAAAAAACCATGTCCAAAGAAAAAAAGAACCGTTAATTGGTTTAACCTCTTTGATTATCTGACGTTGATCAGAACATAACTTTTCAGCAGCCTGTTTTCTTTTTTCGAATTGTATATGTTATCTTTTATACGCGTGTTTTGGATTTTCAGTGGCATAATGCCTACTGTATGTAAGCACACAAAAAACCTCTTTTGTTTTATTACTTTACGCAATTTGGTTTAAATTTATGATCAAATTGCTTAAGAGGGTAATTTTTTTTCTGCACAGAGTGTTAAAACACAGCCATTTTTCTAAAAGTTTAAAAAACTGTTTGCCTCTCACATAAGCTTTGTCAAAAAAAATATTTATTTACCTAAAAATTAGGAAAAAATATGTTTTTGGACAAATATTTTCGTAGTCTAGAAACACCTTCACTCATTTAGTTAAATACTCACTCTAGTCAAATACACTTTTATTTTAAGTTGTCCGAAACCAAAATCATCACAGTTATAAAAGGAATCATGTTCTACAAGGCCTTGCCATTTCTGTGACTGTGTATTATTTGTATTTTTAGCGATTACTCCTTTATATTTTAATGGAAAGTAGTGGTTGGTGGTTGGTGGGAGTTGTTGTTGCTTCGTTTTTTGACATTTTGCATTTTTTCCTCCACTTATTTTGTAACTAGTAAATAATATATATGTATATATTGTATCGGTAATTGTTCTAAAGCAAACGCTTAAAGTTTTTTGTTGCTGTGTATTTACATTTTGTAAGTAAAAAACTATTTAAAAATGGTGTATGTGTCGATGTATTTGTGCTCATTCCTTTCTCTGTTTAAATTTTTAATTACTTTTTTTTCGATTTCTCTTATTTTTGTAAAGGGGAAAATTTTCTTATGACATACTATTCAAATAACAATTAGGTGGAAGAGAAGAGTAAGATGAAATAAAAAAAAGCTTTCTGTTTGTTTTTTTAATTTATGTTGATTTCGCTTTTCTGTTCTTGGTGTAGCCAGGGAATAATCGATTAAATTATGTATAGATCTAGAAAAAGTAAGCAAAATAAAAAAGGTATTTATATTCACAAAAAAAGTTCTTAAATTAATCTACATATACAAACTCAATTAAAAAATATATGATTGCAACATACATGTTTGTAGTCTTTTTATTTATTAGCCTTTAATTATTGTATTGTAGTGGCGAATTGGCATATAAATATACATAATATAAAATTAGGTATATACATGACAAATAAAATTAATTAAATGATAAAAAAAAATAAACAATAAACAAAAATAATAATAACAAAATAAAATCAATTTACTATTGGAAGCATTTCGAAATCTTGTAATATATATTGTTTAACTTTTTTTTGGAAATGGAAATTCGAATAATATTTTTCATATTCCAAAGAAGGTTATTAAATTCTAAACTACCAATGTACGCTACTCGCTATTCTGTAATTTACAATCGACATCGTGCTAACCTTATGTTTGTGTTCTTCCCTGTGTTCCCTGGTATGGTATTCTATACATAGTACTGCGTCCCTTACACGTTGCGACTGGCTGTACAATTTTATTATTTTGTTATGTTGAATAGCTAGTTGGTCGTTGGTTTGTTAAAGTTTAAAAAAATTTTATTTTCATTCAACCAACTACCAATACGATGCTACAATAACAATTTATAAGTAAATTTGGTTGAAAAATCTAAACGCGTGAAGAAGAAGACTAACCTTTGGTTCAACATATAGTACAACTAATCGAAACGCGCAGGCGCAGCATAAAAGTTGCGTACGGAAATAATAGTGAAGGTAAATGTTCTTGCACAAAGATATCGTTAGATAAATCAACAACAAATTAAAAACTGTTTTGTACGCTCTACTTTAAGTTCATTTTAGAGATTTAAATTCATTGGTTCTCTATGGCCGTACATACATATATAATAGGGAAGTAGTTTAAATGACCATTTATTAAAGCCTAATATATAACAGATTGTATCCTCGTTTTGAATTTATTATTGAACTTCTTAAATAGACCAACTACAGGCAATACTTTCGATTTTAATTTTGGAATATAAGTATGCTTTAAGAAATTACAATGCAAATGCGTACACACGGTTTAAGTCCCAATATTTAAGTTTTTTTTTCAGCATTTAGTTTCAATTTGTTTCAGACTTATAAGGATAAAGAAGACTTATGCAATCCGCACACATGACTACTTTCCGAAGCAATTGAAGTTATTTATGACATTTGCATAAATTTTAAATAACAACGCACGAAATACACTTCTCTCAGAAACTTCATATTCAACATGAACAATAACACTTTTGTTTTACGATTTACCTCAGCATGCTGGAGAAAGGAAGGAAAAGCTAGCAGCCCTTGCGAATATCGTTTTTCGCAGTGCCAGAATAGTTTTTAAAAAATTTTATACCAAATACTAAATAATAATTATTGAACGTTTGTAAACAAATAAATTACACATTGCTGCTGATATTGCAAATGAAAGCATGTTATACATGTGAATATGTAATAGAAAAAGACATAGATAACTATATATGAGGTATGCGCAAAACATTTTCACTCTCAAAAGAGAATTTGATAGACTTTTAGAAAATTAAAATGAATTCGTTTATCACTTGTATAAAGACGGGGACGGAGAAATAATAAGTTGGAGAAACTTAAAAAGTTGAGTGACTATAGGTGACCTACTGTTATTATAATTTGATGATTTTTTAAAAGATGATGCTGATAATAATATGAAGATTACCGAGATACAACAAGAAAATAAAAACTTATAAGCTGAAGTTCAAGATTTGAAAACTTGAATTAAAGCTTTCAACGATTATAGTTAGCAATGCAAAGGTTGACGACAAAGTTAATGCTGTTGACACTGTTATAAATTTGACTAAGAAGGTGGTGGTGTTGTTTTCGAACCAAACGTTGTTATAGTTGAGATTTTTCTTGAAACAAAAAAATAAATCAGAGAATTCAAAACATAGGAACCAATTAATGTCTCAATACTAATGTCATAAATAAAATGAGAACGAAACATGTGTACGTTCATGTCTTTTATGACAGAAAATCATTGAACCTCTTATATTAATCAAAATCAACAGGATTACAACCGGATTGGGAAAGTTTGTTGCAAATGAGTTATTTGGGAAAACAGCAACTGATCAGATAAAAAATATAAAAGGAGACCAATGACAACAACATTAAGGTGAATGGAGTATATATGAGCGATGGTGATGATGTTTATATATTTAGAGTTACAAAAAATATGTATTTGTATAGAATTTGTTGTATATTTTTCTTCTTAAATTTTTGTAATAAAAAAATCTATAAATCTTAGAAAATACATTTGTAATTTGATTTCAAATTGTTTTAATAGATTGAGTTTCTGTTGTTGGGAAAAGAAGGTAGAAGGTTTTTACGTAGTTGCTTGTAATTAAACCGGCCCCGGTTTGATAAGATGTATGTTTGCATGTGTTTATATATTTAGGTTTATTTGTTTAGGTATTTTGATTTACTTTTGATTTACGTAGTTTAGAAACTTTTTCTTTTATATAAATTTCTGTCTGTATGTACATTCATACATATCTGTATACCGTTATGTGCAGCATGTAAAAGTTAGTATTTTTTAATACTATTCCGTAATGATATTACCACTGGCAGCTTCAAATATTACTTAACGACTCTATTGCAAAATTGCTTACGCCTTTGCATAATAGCATAAAATAGGTGCACAATTCCCATCAATTCGAAATAGGACTTGGTAGAATATTTTTGTTGACAGAACACTTTTAGTTTTAGGTTTTTCTAAACCTAAACGACCTTGAACTTGAAATGTTTAATGGCACAAAAACGCAAATACCTTTTGTGCCTCTTCCTTTATCTACTACTAAACTGTATTTATGCTTGACTGTATTTATTGATTTACGCATATTTGTATGACTGTAAATGTGAGTATGTATGGTTATGCTCTAGTAAGGTACAATATATGTATAACAGCTTTTACATTACAAACAACAACCTATCTACATACGTGCATACATACAGAATAAAGCTATAGAGACTATAGTATAGTCGTATTTATTTTGTACGTGCTTATATGGAGTTCACAAAAGCTCCAAATTCACATAAGCGACCTTGAATTTTTTATACAATCCTGTTTGTACACATGTACAAACATATCTATCATATTCGATAATAATAACATTCTATCGACATTTAAGTATAACTGTGCCTATGTGTCTACATACATTTGTATGAATGTGAGTTGGGATAGTGAAGGAATTGCTTAAAATTAATTCATGTATAAAGGAAAAAACAATTTAAACGTTTCAAATAGTCAGTATTTTAGATGCTTCAAAATCTTAGTCGATATTCCATGCATGCATTTGTAAAAGATACTAAACAGTCCAAACAAGCGCCTCGAGAAACTTGCATTTTGATGGTGTATACAGTGAGAAGTACTTGAGAGTGAGCATTGTTAAATGAAAAACATCTTAATCCAGGGTGTAAAACATACTAAAAAGAACTGGCTTGTAGTCACTTTGAGATCTTAAGGGAAGAAATTTTGTTTAGAATTTAGTTCAAAGCTGTATATTTCGTATTTCAGTTTAATTTTCAGCAATTTTTGTATGAATTTGTTGGTAATGCACTACCATTTTCACTGTACCCTATGCCAAAGTTCGTCTTTTCTATTCCATTTGTCAGATATTGGGCCAACCATTTTTCAATATTGATTACAAATTCTCCATAGAAGAGAAGTTGGAACTTTGAGCTTTAGTTGGTATACTATTCCTTCATGTTTTAGGACATGTGTCTTCCCTTAAACCATAGATGCACTTATCTACTAAATATGACATATTGGTCTGTAAAATGCACTAATAATATCATTTGCTGCTCATGAAACAGTCTCATATATTTATCGATGTATTATCCGTAGTTTAATGCCTCTAGAGATGGTTTCCTCAAGATGTCGTCCAATTTGAACATTTTTTGGCGACCTTAAAGTGTGCTTTAACATCATTAATTTGCAGATCTCCTGTTAATTGGCTTATTAAATGCTACTGTGTTGATCAATGTAAATCAAAAAAAATATGTTAAAAGAGGGGAAAATTCTCTAACGTTATACAGTGGACGTTCAATAATATTAATTATAAAATGATAGGTCTTTTCGTAATATTGCAAACTTCGAATAATTGCACGATAGTATTCACCCTTTTTTTAATAAAATTTAAATTTATTTTAATTAACATTCGATTTTGATTAAAAATAATAAAACAACAAAAGTTGTGAAACATTCAAATTTAATCATAAATAAGTTGACATTTCGCCAATGCAGGTTAATATATATAAATTTCTTCAGATGGGATGTTACCGTAGTGTAGCCAGGAGGATATCAATGCACTAAATTCCAACGTGATAAAATCCAAGACGGTATACAAGTGCCGCATATACCTCTACGAAGTTTCGGAACAAAATGTTGAACACATCATATGGGTATCAGGACACAGTGAAATACCAGCAAAAATACTTTTATTCGTATTATTCAACAGCCTAGGCAAAATACTTGCCTTTCGTACTAAAAATTCCTATAAACATAGATGAGTAATACTGGACGTCCACTGTATGTTTTAAAATTAACTTAATATTTTTGGTTAATTATATTCTACTTAGTGGGAACTTAAATATCATTAAATACATACATACATACATAATTGGCCATTGCAACCCTTCAGTCAGGATTATGGCCTAGCTTCTCATACCACGCATGTTGTGTGTATTCATTTTATACATGAGTGGTGGGACCTATACTATAAAGTCGACTCCGGACGATAGATTATTGAGAAACTTATCATGACAATTTTATTTGCTGTCAGTGTTTTTGCCAGAAGCCAGCTTAGAGGAAGTCACCGTTACATATTTCGTTTTGATGTCTGACCTACTAGACTACGGCGACTTCATTGAATACAATTGGGTTATCTTGAAAGCATTATAGTTAACTGCTAATTCAGTAGTGTTTTAATTTCGTCATGGAGTGGTAAAATAACACTCAGCCGTTCGGAATTAACTTCGTCTAGCATATAGCTGAAGACTGGAGAGATAGTTATCGCTCGGGTCGACTATGCAACAAGTCATCAAAGCCTTCAAACCAATCATTCAGAAAACACTATACCGTAACTCAAAAATCATAGCAACTGCATAAATCCTTTTCCATCTATATAACATTAATCATACGCTTTTACAAAAAGTTCAACACACATGTTTGTTTACAAATACAGAAAAAATTCTTATAATGGTTTTCGAATTGTTATAATTAGGACGCTTCAAATAGACCCGGCGAGGATAACATCGACAACGTCACATCATAGGCCGACTAGTCGGCAGCCTGACATTTTGAAAACGGGTAAAAGCATCAGCTACAGTGATAAACTCTGCTCCAAATACAACACAAAGCAATAAACGTTCGATTAATTCATACAACATGGTATGTAAAATTGGGTTAAAAATTCGAAAAATATCGTAGGTTACAAACCATTACTCGCAGAAACAAAAACAAAGAAAAAACCAATAAAGACCAAAGAAGTTTTTCAAAAATTAATGAAACAGTACTGAAAAACAAAATTCAAATACTAGTCGGACGTGTTTTAAACACAATATGTACAATTTATCATATCGTTAGACTAATTCGCAAATGTGTTAAGTTCCTTTTTTCAAATTTTTCAGGAGGCATAAAAAACATTGCAGCTTTTTCAGTTTTTGAAATTTGTAAACTTTTTAAACGCAATTATGTTTACAAAATAGCTCTCTTTAAATGACCTTGATCAATCAATCAAACAATTAATAAGTAATATTCGTGGAATTAGCACGTGCTTTTAATATTTTTCGTAGTTTTGTGGACTTAGCGTTTTTGCAAACAAGGTAAAGTTTCTGACTGTGGTAAACGTGGCGACCACCAGGGCGATCCTTGTCTTGCTGAGGGCACGGTGTATTCGTCCAACAATTCAACGATACAAGGGCTTGTGTGAGATTGTCCAAATATGTATATGTGGTTATGTACAATATGCCTGTGAAAATCGTGCATATAAATAGGTATATATAAATTTTCAGAATGTTAAAATTAATATTTTTCCTCTCGGAATATTTTACTTTTCTCTAAGATTTAATTTGTGCATAATTTCGCATAAAATATTCCTTTATCGTGAAATAATAATTATGTTCAAAGATATTTAGTTATATATTTTTTTTATAAATTAATTTATTTATTCAATTAAATTCAACTAAAATTAAAATACAATTCGATTATTTGGCCTCAGCGTCTTATAGGCATTATTGAGGCAAATTGGAATTTCAGTTATACTGATTAAATTATTAATGTTAGACTTCATAAGCAACAACGAATAAAGATAGATATAATAATTACAAAAACAAATAAATATATTAATATAATACATGCATAAATAACAATATTAATAATTATGGCTAATTACAAACTTAGGTAAAGCATTAGATGTTTAAGTTTTTATATACATATGCATTTGGATATAAAATATTTTAAGTACTGACGATAACGATGATGGCAGTGGTGGTGTTTACAATAGGTTGCTTTGATGGCTGTAGAAACTGTGGTGATGTGGCATATAAATATGCAGGCAAATACTTATTTTTTTTTCCTTATTTCTCTGGTGGAGAATTGTTGTATTTTTAAGTCACAATACTCGAAGAAGCAACAGTAATGATGACTGTTCAATGGTTGTTCGCATATTTCGCAAACGTTCATATTGTTGTTATTATTGTATATTTTACGCCTATGTAGTGGTGCTTTTTTCGTTATTTTACCCTACATCAATGTAGCTGGTGCCATTATTTATATATAATTAAATGCATTGTGCGGTATGCATGAATTAGCGCAATACAGAATAAGCTGATATCTAAAGTGAATGGAGCAGCTAAAAGTCGCAAATTTTAAAATAAGAAGAACAACTTAAATTCGGGGAATATAAAGGAAAGTCGACAGAGAATGTAACAACTGATGCATAAACAATTTTGTAGAATGGGTCAATTCAAACGTCTGCAACATATAACCGTTGCCGAAAGATAATATTGTCAGATACAATACGCGACTGCGTATAAACAACGTAAGAATACTCCAACATGATCTTCCGAACTTAAGATGAAATTTCTATATCCATTTACCACTGTACCAAATTTTTTAATTATTTCATAACCGATAAATCAGAAATTTAACACAGTGGTATTATGTGTAAAATTTTTGAAAATACCAAATAAATGTCGATGTCGTAGATCATCATACAGTCGACCTTAGTGAACCGTAACACTTTTAATTGTTATTATTTTCTTCGCTTAAAGAAAAGAGTAAAAAATGTTAGAATTCAACGCGAAAGAAATGTACTACCGTTATACTGAGGGCGGAATCTCTTACCCTTGTTGCCCACTACCATTCTCTGACTACATTTCATTTCTTTTTTAATCTTCACCATTTTTTTTTAATTTTTTCATTTTTTTATAATTGATGATAACTGCAAAAAAAACTGTAAGAGAAATGAAATAAAAAGTAATAAAAAATTTAAAGTAAACATTCATTTTTTTCTAAAAAAGAAAGCATTATTATATGCACACGTAGACAATAAAATCAATAACATCTAGGGATACGGTATCAAGGACCGTCTTGGAATGCACCTGTATACCTACATAGGTACCCAGGCATCAAGCAGCGATCGGAAATTGAGGAAGTGAATATTCAGAGTAATAGAGCCAAAGTATTGGAAATCAGTATTGCATTGAAGACCAAAATGGGAAAGTGGTTAGAAACATCACATCCACAATGACACAGTAAGAAGAACTAAAAAGATACTCTGGATGATCCGCCAATTGTGGCGCGAGGAGCTAGGCTTCAAACGATTATGATGACCAATTAAGTATGTAAGTAGCAGCCCTCTGAGCAGGGAATGTTGGGCTTTAAGCAGAAAGTGTCAGAAATACACGTATTTGTGATAATGTTTTATGCACTCTACAGCAACGCTTCAGAAATTCTTCTCTAGTTGGATAGCGTTCGTTATATGACCTTATCCGTTCCATCAACTACCTGAGGAAGAACTCCACTTATTCCAAGTCCGCTCGTATCGTAGTCCAGCAATTGACCTTATTTCAGTCTGTCGCTGGTGGCATTGCTCCTCGAATAGATCTCTGTTTTTGGCAGTCTAACTGTTTATTACAGTTTCTACAGGGTACATCAACTTATCTTGGTGTTTTCAGTAATAACTCTCTTTTGACTGGGCAAGTTAAGCACTCTAACACGAACTATCCCCTTCTTTTTGGATTTCATGAAGGCTCAGGTTATGTGACCCACAAATGATTGTACGCACAATCCCCCTTTCAGCAACCACACTTTCGGTATGTTTTTGGCAGTTGTATAACAGTCCAAAGTGATATGTCCAGATTTCGTCTAACGATAATTTGTTGCAATATTTCTTTGATTAATACCGGGGATTATTAGAAAATCCGCGGGAATAATCCACAGTATAGTCAACAATGAGTATATGCTTCACATCCATCTTGGCTATTATTAGAGGTTGCGGTCTTTCAAGACTGTTCCGTATTCTCCAGTAACTGTACGCAGCCTTACATTACCCAGTGTTTAACATCAATCTTTTAGTGCATCGGTCTTAATTATAGACTTCGACGCTCCAGTATCGATAATAATTACGTGTTTCCATGTAGAAACAGAAGTGTACTCGTCGGTGGTAGACAGATTATTCTCCTACATTTGACATTGGAGTTCCAATTAGTATATCTCACTTTAATGTTTCCTGTCAAACTTTCTTTGCAACGCGGCCATTATCTCGTTGTACATACTTTGAAAGTCCTCCGGCACCACTTCTAAAATCTTCGCCGCTTTACCTCGTTAGGTTGCCGGTTCCATCTGCTTCCGCTAATCACTACTTCAGACTGGCCTTTGATCACTTCCAGAGACGTACTGCCATCAAATCTTTGGGAGTTTTGTTTATATTTTATATTAAGAAATATTCTTCAGAATATGATTCGATGTATTAAAGAATATGCCCGTATAATGTTTTAATGTTGTTACTGAAAGCGTTCATTCTTAATAAAAATTTCCAGCTTACGATTACATTAAATAAGTAGTACTTCGACGATTGCTAAAATATACACAGTTCATCAATATTATCAATAAGGTCTAACAAAATCGTACTAAACGGCTCATCAGTTGAAACCAGTTAAAGAAATAATGGGACATAACAAAAGTAACTAAGCTCCTCTATAAAATATGAGTATGTATTATAAAAAATATTAAATTAATTAAAAAAAGGAACAAAATGAATTTTCCAAACTGAGGATTATCTTTCCTTATTAAAGTAACTATTTAATCAGAATTGATTTCAACACTAAACACAATACTTACACAAAAATGCTCATTTTCTTATACGAGATATATTTTATAAGCACATAAACCCAGATCTTTTTCATAAAATTTTCTACGTAGTTTCAAGGACGAAGGCAAACAAGCTGAAATCGATGATGTCTCGACATTTCTACAGCAATATTCCATTCAGTACGCGGCTTAAGTTACTTACCCTATGTTATTAAAAAAACATAACTCATTAATTGTAGGTTTGGTAATGGTATAATAAATTTTATTAATTATTCTTATATTTACAATAAGACGGTGCGGCAGTCAAAATACATTTAACTAATGATAAATTAAAGTTAATTTGAAAGATGGAAAGAATTAAACAACCTTGGAAGGTTCGAGAAATTAAAAAAATATTTTTGACTTCTACACAACAAAATTCACAACTTACACTATGTCATTAGCTAGGTGCATTTCATTTTTTTATTTTGTCGCATAGTGTAAATAATTGTTTAAGAAGCAAAAACATACAACCTTAAAAATCAAAGAAAATATTCCAAAATCCAAAGTTATACATATTCTCACATAAATTACAGAAAATATTCTAACATTAACATTTAATAATAAAATAATTTGTTTAGCCTAAATTAGGTCGATGAATTAATGTGTTTGCTTTGGTGGTAATGTTGTGGGTGTTTCCGTCAGTCACGCACTTCCTTGCATTGTTGCTGGTTTTGAAAACGACCAATAGCTGTACGAAATGCTTGCTCACCACTAGCCTGATTATGTTAACACTAAAAGTTTTTCGAAGTGTTCTAAAAACTTCGCTAACAGATTTATTTTTTTTAAGTAATTTTGAAGCGTTATTTCTGGGTTAAACGAATTATGAGGACTTGCCTTATCTTTCTAAATATAAATGTCAACACAGATTGATATTTTCAGCTGTCAAACCATAATTATTAATATCGATAGTTCTTATGTAGCTAAAAAAATACCAGAATACCAATATTAAATAAAAACAATTATTAAAAAGGAATTTAACGAAAAATTAAAAGTTCCTTAAAAGTGGTTAAATGTCTTACACAACCAGCTAATATGATCTGACTCAGAGACTTTTCTACAAAACCTGCTTCCTGCCTTTTGTCTGTGATGGAAATAGAAGGTGCGAACCTCTACAATCGCAAATCAAACCTACCAGATTTTCCGGTTACACGATTCTTTGAATTGACCTCGACTGCGAGGGAGCAATTCGTGGCCTTATTTATAACTTTTTGCAATTTTTGCTTAAATAACGCGACACACTGTTTAGCTATCAAACACAAAGTAAATTACGCTGCTTGTTTGCGAATTTGGACATCAGTCAACTGATAGATGTACGTTAACAGGAGCAGAGTTGGACTTTAAGTTATACTGATGGAAATGCAAAAAGTCACTTGCCCACACTCGTGTAGGTAAGATAATCCGCTTGAGCTATGATACAGAAGGCTCTTTATAGTTCCGTCGTTCTGCGTCTTTGACATGATGGTATCCACTCAACTTTGACGCGTTCTAAGTTGAAATATGATACCTGTTTTGGTATGTGCGTTTATCATTAAATTTTTTAATTTTTTCTAACGCAATGCATAAAATTGGAGATACTTTTAACGTATATTGAAAGCTTTAACAACTATCAGTCGGCTTGTTTTGCTTTCTCTTCTTTCGTTTTATTTAATGTGTGGCGGCAATTTCAATGGAAGTCAGCTTTATACATTATCACTTTGCTGCCAATTGAAAAAGGTAGACTACAACATATGACGATTTTATGTGATTCGACATTAACGTTGACTGAAATATTCTTCCCTATGTTCTTTTCATACAGTATTTGGCAGGAAGTTTAACTGCAGTGAGGTAAATTTCATTGAGATACAAAGTTAAGCACTCCAAATGACTTTTCGGTCGTATGTTGAAAATCTGTATTTCTTAAACCTTTGAAGTGAAATATAGTGGAGAACGTAACTCAATGAGTATGCAGTTGCAGCCTACTATTGCCAAGGTTAATTTAGGACTAATAAGATCTAAAGTTTGTAAGTGTAAAACTTATATACAGAATTAAATTTGTACTTGTTTCGAAATGTTATTGCGCTTAAATGATATATACGTGGACCACAAAAACAGTTCTAGTAGAAATGACAAATATGATCAAGCCGAAGAGCTCCATGACAGTTCAAGAAAATATTGTTAACGGATATAAATTCTTTTTTAGCTTGAAAATATATGCTTTTTGTTACATATATTATTGGGATAGGCAGTATGAAGAGAAGCAATATTGCAGAGTTTTCGTTAGCACTCAAATATTAGTGTGTGTATGTATAAATCACAATATGGGTACATTAGACATATGTATATTGTTTATATGTATGTGCATACACAGCATGTAGATTTAGGAAAATTAAATATTTTGGATGGACTACTGGCCGTTATTTGTTGATATTGTTCATATTGTCCTTTCTGGCATATGCAGATGTCCATGTGAATATCTGCATAAAGTCGTTTAAACAACTGAGGAAGGAAAACTTGTTTTCAATAAACCCCTTTTCAGGCACAAAAACACAAACACATATCCATATATCGATATGTTTTAAGTTAAAAAGGGGACGCTTAGAAAACCAGTTTTATATTCGATTATGCAAAATTCATATCCATGTTTCTAAAAGTAACCAAAAGATGCTTACCCAAGTCAACCCCATAGTACGCAACCCTTTTATTATTTTCTTTGCATTCCCAAATGCTGTATTTCTTGAAAAATTTTATCACATTACACTCGCTATCACACACTTAATCGCGTTTGTTGTTGTCGATATGTTTGTTTAGATTTGCATATTGTCAGTGTATGCATCTAATGATGATGATCATGATGACCGATGTTAAAAAAAAGAGCTCAACTTACAGAAGTTTTTACAAAACTGGTGAGGACGCTGGATGCCTGGCTACTGCAATTAAAACCCAAACGCTTTTTCTTTTTTTTGTTTTTTTGAAACCAGACAAGACATCTGGACATAAAAGAAGAAAACCATTATAAAGCGGTGAACTTAACTACGAAATGTGATTATAACTATATTCTAAAAATCAACCCTCTTGCATTTTCATTATTAGTCTTATTAAGACACAATCAAGACGGCATAATCCGCTATATGATCGTCTATTGCCCAATGTTCTAACAGATTTTGTTTCTTTTTTCTTCTTCTTTTTGTGCTGAAATTCTTCAGTAATTAGCATATTATATTTAAATAAGTTGTACCTTAAAGACTTGGAACAAGGAACGCTCAACTTAGACCACAATGTATGACCAGAAAAAACGTTAGGGCGCAAAAGATATTGATAATTAAGGTTAGTTTATGAGTGTTTGTACTTGAAACATTTATTTTATGAGCGAACGCAAATACAAAATCAAAAACTTAAAATATCGAACATCAAGATCAGTTGGAAGATGTTACGACAACACAGCATATGTGCACAGAATTTGTTAACCTAGTATTAATTATTTGCCAATGTACTAGCTGTAAAAAGATTAAATATTGCGGAGTCAAAAGCTTTTGGTCTTTGACAAATGTCAAGTTCTCTGAAACTAGTGTCGAAGTGTTTAGTAAACTATTCGAGTTTGTTGGTCTTTATAAAACTTTGTAGAATATTCTACATTTTTTAGGTCACCTCACTACTGAAAATATTGCCTCCAATTATGTTCTGAGATTTATCGATCATTTACAGGAGAAACCGACAGAGCGTATTAATGAAAATAAGGCATTTTACCACCTTCCACAATTCATAATGCGCCATATATTTTTATAATTCACATACATATATGGGAGCGTATAGAAAAGAAATTATAACAAACTTTATTATTTTTCCGCTTATGAATTAGAAAACACAATAACCAAACTACGTTTAATCCTATAATAAATCCGTATTACGTTTTCTGGCAAATTTTGCTTATAAGTATACGTTATAATCACTGTAGGACATATGTTTTACCTCTTAATTAACGAAACCATTTTGATGTATGTATGTTGAAAGTTGAGAGTAAATTTTTTTCCAAGTGCACCTGGTGGCTACTAAATCCTTGTTACATATCTGCGATGCCTAAAAACAATATTACATAACAATATTAACCTCAGTCAACATCTCAAGGATAATTGGAACTTATATTGGCGGAATAAGAATAAATTGAATTTCGATAAATTTTTGACAAATAATTTAATTATGGATATATTTTTACGTATTTTATATGTGTGGATATATATTTGTTATGTTTTTATTTTTATGATGCGTTATCCATGCTTTACATATTTATAGAAAATATTTGGTAGCTATCATAACATAGAATGTATAAATACGTACTGCATTCGCGCCCTTACATTTCTTGGAAATACTATCCATTAGGTGCCATCTTCTGGTTACAACTCTCCTTGAGGCTCCAGCCATCATTCGGTACTTTCGCCAACGTGAGTTCAAATCTATATGCTTATAGATCTCGAAGATAAGCTATCCATTCCTATTAAAATTTGATACACAACTCATACGTTGCGTGTGGCTTGTTTGAAAACCAAAACTGATTTTATGTTTTGATGTGTTATGTTTATTCAGTGGTAAATACGTACTTGTATTTATGTGCAGATTTGCTTTTGTCCTAGTACATGCTTTCATCTTTCAAATGTTTTGATTTCTAACCGTGCAACGTTTTGTTTTCCTCATCAGAAAGAAAAATGTTTAGCAAATAGGACGCGGATAGAACAACTGGTCAAACCGGTTAGGTCAGTTGAGTTTTCTAATATGCGGACAGTTGTACTTGAATGTATGTATACAGTATGTATGTAGTGCTATAACAGATCATAAAGTATTTGTTGTATTTTTGTATGGTTGTATTTCACTATTGGGCAATAAACACAATACAATACAACGAATTAACCCTTTCTTTTGTAGTTTATTATTGATACAGTGGACAATATGTGTGTACGTAAATCTAAGCACGGCTGTATAAAATAAAAGTAACTCGACCAAACGATTGCTTACAATTGAGTTTTTACAGATTATAGGACCGGTTCTGTGCTGATCAATCAACTATTAATGTTAGGGGTAGATTTTTTTACAGAATTGAATAAATAAGTAGTTATTCTCACAACTTCATCACCATAAGCGGGTAGGAAATGTGTCTTTAACACTAATACAAGGAATATCGCACATCTCTAAAATATTCTTCATGCTACTCTAATTTAGTAATTACTCTGCACCACCAATGGACAGAATGTTGGAATGTGTATTTAAAAAGCTCCATAGAATTATTCAACGTATGTAAGTATATGTACAGTTACCTGAATATCAGGTTAGCACAAAATTAAAACTTTATACTTAAAATATGTTTGTGAAACCTCTTCATGTATGAGCTTTTATTATTCCTTTTCTTTCCATTAAGGAACCCTGGGTTGACTAGTGGCGATAGTCTTCTAGATCTAATGTGCATAAGATTTCATGATAAGCCTCTGACTTATTAAAACTCAGACAGATGTGACATTCAGTTTTTGCCCATTGCGGTTAAGATGGTTCTAAAAGGATTGGTACTCTAAGCATCTGCTGTAAGCAGGCGTAATCTCCACGGTTTCTAAAGCAGTAATTTATACATAAATTTATAAACATTTATAAAGCAGTAATTTTTAACAATGTTCGTTAAAAAGAGCGTAAAATTGCATTCAGTTACTGGTCCGCTTATAAAGGAGAATGTTTATTTCGCCTTTTCCGGGTTTCAATGACACACCTCAAAAAAATATTACAGTAGGGTTCACTATTTTCCAATGAGATTCACTAATAACAATGAGAAATGATCTCCATTTTTGGAAGAATATTTGTCAAGTTAATTACTTAGTCTTTAGAGATTTGGCGCTGTATATTTTTTCTATATTTTCGACTACACACACATATTATTAGGTTACACTTGAAATTTTACTAACAATTTTCCTCTGGGTTAACACATGCCTCTCACAATCTAATCATGTTCTCTTTGTGCCGACGTCTGATGTTGAGTCATGGAGAGTGTAAATCAGAGGCTACCAACAGCCGTCGGCACCCACATAGACTTTTTACACACATAGAATACGAATATCAACAATGTTCGTTAAAAAAAGCGTAAAATTGCATTTAGCAGCACTCAGTGAAGCAGGTTGTCGTCGTAAAATTAAAACTGGGAACCAGAATTGTTTTTGCCCCAAATATATTAAATAAAGCTGAGTGTTTAGTAATAATATAATAGTAATAAAGAAAGTGTGAATACTCATTACAGCGGTATTATGGAATTTGTCATACTGAGCTTCATTCAATAATGGGCAGCGAACAGGAACATTTGTCTAAAAAGTTAATGCAGGATTTTAAAGCTAAAAGTAATTCCATATTAAATTTGAGATATGAAAATTGAAGTCCCGTTTCTAGGAGCCAACTAAAGGCAACATATGCAATAGCTTTAGCATTGGCGAAAAGGGTCGTTCTTTTGAAGATGGCGAATTTTTTAAAGACTTGTGTCAATTAATTTTCCCCTACTTTAGAGAAGCAGGGCAAAATATAAAACAAATTGTTAATGAAGAGGACCATAAAATATAACCCTTTGAAATATCTGGGTACTTGCAAAATGCAATGTGCTACACATCCATAAAAACTTGTGCGAAAAATACTAATGTCGTTCGTTCGAAAAAAGTGTACTGATAAAATTCTGGTGCCTGAATATTTCAAAGGGTTATATTTTATGGTCCTCTGTTTCGCAAATCGGCCACCACAAAATTTCCATACATTATTGTTATGTATGTAAATCTTTCCATAATGATATTTTCTACCTAGTGAAATATTGCCATCCTTTATAATGGAAAACATTCACAGCTTTTTCTTTGAATTTTTAAGTGGTATATGTTTATTGTTTCGAAGACTAATAAATGGCATCAAAAAGCACAAAGTTTGAAGACAACATTTTTTCGAACACTACTTGAAACAATAATTACTAACAATTTTCCTCTGGGTTATACACATGCCTCTCACAAATACACGCACATTTTTATCATACTCTCTTTGTGCCAACGTCTGGTTACCGAAAATTTTTTGGTTGTGTATTAATGAGTAAGAGAAAGAAAATAAGTTGAGAGAATTTATTTATTTACAGACATAGAAAAGTGTTAGTAATTTATGCCATTTTGATTTTCAGTTCATCAACATACATAAAGTTATACATCTTTAACTTAAGCGTTAGGAAATATTATTTAGATATTTATTTGCTGGGATCTATATTTGGTTCATAAATTTCCTCACCTACTAATAACCAACCTCTTATTTTTTCCAAAATATTGCTTTATATCCAGAAAATTAAGGTATTCTCCTTCCTCGTCATTTAAATTATTTACTTAACTATTAAAACAATCAAAATATCTTTTTAGCACATATAAGACATAAAATTTTAATACAAGAATTTTTTAACATAAACATGACATGTTTTTGGAGTGTAAGCCTGAAAAAAAATATTTTCGCATCCGCCGACATGTGTGCTTGTCGCAGTCTGATCGACAATTAAATAAAAGATCATAAGCACAATTGTGCTATGAAATGGTGACCACTGGTCTAAATCAAGTATGAATATGATGAGTACTTCAAACTTTGAATATGAGTAAAGGTTCCATGATATTAAAATTAGTATGAATGCGTAAAGTAGCAGAAATTCGATTCGATTCTTCTCATCTTTTTGAATACTCATTGCTGACCTCTGTTATATTCATACTCCACCCTATTTGTTCAGAAGACTTACCTTCACTCGTTCACAAAGATTAAATAATCATTAACATATGTGTCATCATTATCTGACGTCTAAACGGCATTTTTCTATTCACCTTTGGAACTTGTTACTTCGAAGTAAATAATTTATAAGCAATGCAATACAATTTAATAAAGCTTTGTTATCTTATTTTTCATAAATGTTAGCATATCCATAGATATGTACATATGTATTTCATATTATTATTGTGGCTATTAACAGTTTACGTCTTGCTTTATATATTTTATTATTGTTATGTATTTTTTAATTATTTTCAAGTTTTATAATTGGGACTGTATCATTATATATATTACGTTATTAGCCCTTATAGGACCAAAAGTTGAAATATCTCTGCAATGATAAAAATTGCTAGTATAAGGAGGGTAATGTTCTTGATCCGAGCATTAATATTAACTAAATGACAAGTTGACGCTCTCTTAAGTACACGAATTCTCCATTTTCTTTTTAAGATTATGTTGGATAATGGAAAATTTTCAGAAGATTTAATGTAAAAAAAAACGTTAATTCTTTTTAACGAAGATTGTTGATGTTCGTGTCCTATGTGTGTAAAAACGAAAGATGTTCTGCCTCCGGGGGCTATTGGTTCTAAAAGCAACGAAATCTTTTGCTATATAGTATGTGACTAAAAAATTATAGTAATATTAGCAGCTCTGTACATGTTAGTCTGAACGAAATATAAAATGAAGAGGAGAGCCATCAAACTACGTATAAAAATATGTAATCCAGGCAAATATTTGTCCATACAAAATGACATAAATTTAGTAAAAAAAAAACCTACATTTTTGTTTTGGCGTAAAAAAAATTGAATCAAATAGGAAAATTAACATGTGTTTAAATATAATTGTTAGCAATTGAAGTTGCGGTTGTCGATTTTGTTGTGGGCCACCTTTTTTTGGCAGCGTTTTTGCTTGAAGCTACGGACGTATTCTGTTTCATCACTTAAGTGTGACTCACTCAATCGTGCACACATAAAATAAGTTTATGTCGATGGATTGCTACCAGACATCGCCACAAAGAGAACATGATAAAAATTTGAGTGTATTTGTGAAAGGCATGTGTATAACCCAAAGGGAAATTGTTAGTAATATTGGCAAGTGTAACCTAATAATATGAATATATATGGAAAATATAGAAAAAATTTTCAGCGGCAAACCCCTAAAAACTGTGTTTTTAACTTGACAAATATTCTTTCAAAAATGGAGATCATTTCTCATCGTTATTAGTGAATCTCATTGGAAAATAGTGAATCCTACTGTGATATTTTTTTAGGTGTATCATTGAAACCTGAAAAAAAGTGACATGAACCTTCTGCTTCAGAAGCTGGCAAACAACTGAATGCAGTTTTACGCTCTTTTTAACGAACATTGTTGATGTTCGTGTCCCATGTGTGAAACACCCGGAGGATATTGGTGCCGACGTCTGACTTTTACCCCTGCGGTGTTTGTAATAGTTCATCCATATGTGTACACGTACGCACATGTGTGGATAAGCGAATTACATGTGCTGCGATGTTGCTAACCTTATCAAAAATATGTTTCCAGCAAGAATCCTCTTTTGTGTATATTTAGTTTTATTTCTATTCTCTAGTTGTCAATGTCACACAAAAAGACTCTCAGCAAAATAGTGATTTTGAATCAAATAAAAATCAAAGAATTTTATACATATATATAACATTAAAATAACGGTAAAAATGTTTAAATATTTTAAATAATATAAACTTCAAAATACAGTAAGTAACAATAATAATTATTAAGAGCCATAAGTTAACAATTTTTCTTATTCACAACATATAGGGAATTTAAAAAGTTTCTGGTTTTTAAAACATTATTAGTGATATCTCTAAGCGTGGATAAATCAACAGAAGACTGTTCACTGTACTGTAAAATAAAAAAATAAAAGTAAAAATATTCGCTTATTTAATTTGCGCATTAAAAAAATTACCAAACAATTGAATATGGAATAATAAATAATACGTATGATATAAATTGCCTCCATCAAATATCACTGTAGTGGACTTATTTTGATTTTCATATGCTAACCTACAACACAGTATCTTCTACCAAATTTTATAGCAAAGTTTGTCGCACAAGAGTGTAGTTCTAATTGGCCAATTCACACGAGTTTGATTTGTGTATGTTGTATTGAATACACTTTTTGTTTGTAAACGCTTTATTGTATATTTAGTATTCCAAACGTCAAAAAGCAATAAGAAGAAGAATACAAATTTTTATAAGATAATTTTCAAGAAACCAAATGAAAAATATTACGGAAAAAAGTAAATTAATTATCAATTAATACAATTTTGAAATGTTGATTGTTGACACAAGTTACATAGAAAATATATTTTGTTTTAATTCTTCTTCTTAATTACTCGCTTTTGCATAAACTGATAGCACGAAACCAATACAACTTTAAAAACATATGAAAAAAATGTGTATAATATGATAATAATTTTCGTATTATATTTACATATATATATTTATATATAATATTTATATGAAAATTATCAACAACAAGCATTGGGTCTGTGCATCTAACACCAACGTGATATATAGTGACAATATCACAAAGTCTTATCTGCCATTCATGCAGTCCTGAAAACATCTACTCGTGCTTTGTATATATGGTATATTTATTATATATAATACACTATATATATACTAAATATATACCATATATTATTTATATGTAAATATAGTATTTATTATATATGTTGGTATATATCTTTGTTATTTTGTATAAAACGCTTTGGTGGTAGCGGTGGCGATGTTGTAGCCGTAGTATTGAAAATAATTTTACTTAAGTATAGATTATATTAAATAATATAATTAAATTGAAGAAAAAAATTATTAAATAATTGTATATGTAATTTGTTGTCCGTTAAAAAACGTAAATATCAAGTATTTTAACTGTTTAGCATTGCTGAATAACAGTTTATCATTTAGCAGTTCATTCCAAAAGCGAATTGTATTAATATAAAAGTGTCTATCAGAAATTCGCTTGCGGTATCTAATACTGTTAAGTTTCAAACCTCTATTAGATCTAGAGAATATTAATCTCTTATATAGATAATGAGGTCGTTTAACATAAATGATCTTATGTAGATATATAATAATACGTATTTTGTACAAGTATTCAGATATCTTGCTATATCTTGTACGACCATAAATATATCTGGCAATATTGTTATATGTAATTTTCAGCTTATTTTTACTCATTGCATCACAGCTTGACAAGAGCTCACATCCACACAGCAATGTCGGTAGGAGTAAAGTACTGTGTTAGCCAAAGATTTCGCAACATGGCAAGCGTTTTACTACAAATGGTATTCACATGGCTGGACCAGTTAAAGCTATTGTTAAAAATAACACAGATTCATGACACAATGAACTGTCTCAATACCCATGTTATCAATTTGAATTGGTGGTAACTGTGTTGTGGAGCCTACTTTTATTATCAACGTACAGATCAGTCGTCCCAAATCCCTTCCACCTGTAATACGCATTATTCCTATCATTATTTGAGATCCTAATTTCATTACTAAACCACGGCTCACCATTTCGTATTTTTCCAGGCTTAATTTTTTCAGTCGGTATGATTACTTTTAGCTAGTTAAAGTGCTTAAAGTAGCTTCAAATTAACTGATGTAGTATTTTAATCGAGGTTTAGATTTGTCTCTTTTAAGTTGCCCGACCACACTCAAAAAATTGATCAAACTCACTTTTTCGTTAATGTGTAGGTAAATGTTACTCACACGAATAGGTCGAGGTGAGAATGAAGAATATCAAAATACTTTTGGATTTTACTATCAGCGCTGTAGAAATCATATGTTCTCTTTTTATTTACAACAATTTTAAAATGAAGTTTGAAGGTATGCTGTGCTAAGCAAAACAAATATTACCAACAAATATTTAAATTTGATGCTACGCCATTGTCTATAATATATTAACGGATTACGATTAGACTTTGATAATCTTTTAGATTTTAAGTTTGTATATTATATACCTATTCTTTTGACTTAGAATTTGTAATAGCATCACGTTTTTAAACTCTAAGAATGTTCTTTAGAATGGGAGGAATGGAAAACAAATCAAAATATTCAATAAGCCTTTCGTTCATCTTTTGTGAGTTTTTAGATCAAGAGGTTTTCATTTAAGAATTTATTGTATGAAGTTTTCAATTCAACATAATTAGGTATTTCTAAGCATTAAATCGCTACGTTCAGTTCCGCTTGATTACATTAGTTGAAAATATTATTCGAATAAAAGATTCTGAAAAATGTACGACCATTTAAGTCTACACATTTATTGCAACCGTAATATATTTCCAGTAGGAAGGATTTATTTCTTGATAGATCATTATTATCCATTCATTCGATATGAAAATATTTTTGGTAAAAAAGTACACAAAATGTATTCGACAAATACACACTAACACCATTTAATTAGAATAACACTTACGTATTAACGTACATATATATGTACGTATTTGTAAATATTTTATTGTATTGCATGCATGTATGGAAGAAACACACTTTTTGTGCAACATATTTAGACAATTGCAAAATGTTGCGCGTCCACACCCATGATGGTCCATGGTTCCCACGATGTTACCGTGTCACTACGGTGGTTCAATACTTTGCGCGGCATTGTTTCGCTTTGAAGCGTCAGTGTCATAGGGTATATGCTAGACTTTTAATCTGCACCCTCTACCTCTGCCCTCCCATTTAGTCGCCTTTTACGACAAGCAGGGAACCACTGTGGTAGAATTCTAATCCGCTACCACACGGTGTGCATTGTGTTGTATTCGTGTGTGTGTGTTGCTTTGTGTTCTGTTTCTTTTTTGTTTACATTCTTCGTTGACATATGTCCCGTTTTTAACGTTTCTATAACTACCCAAACGTTTTTACGTTACGATTTTACGTTTCTTACGCTTGACTAACTAACCCTTAAGCATATGTGTACATTGTTTTTGTTTTTATTTTTACCTGAAAACACATTCAGTAAAAATACTACCAAAAAATCAAAAAGTCGTGTTTTCGTACAATTTATATGCAAATAACCTGCTGAAAAGCAAATGTTACCGATAGTGTAATTGTAGGGTATAAATACATGTTTTATTGTTGTCAAAATGAAACTATATCGATTCGCACCGAATTATAATGTTATTTTTTAGACAATTCAATTATGTATGTATTTACCAAACGACGACGCAATATTTTTACCTATTGAGTTTCAAACAATTTTAGAAGAAACTAAAACGGACTGGAAGTATATCAGAAAATACTCGCACCCCTGAAATAGATGTCGCCGATATATACGATGAAAATAAAGAATATTTTAATGAAGATGCCGATTGTTTTACCTACAACAATGTGCGAATAGAATCAACATCAAGTCGATATTTTGTTAGTTACATAGCTCAACAAATAACTTGCGTTAAATATCGTGTGAATATAATTAAACCTGTGCAAATTTTGTCATAAACTTGGGAAATGTTTGTTCATGCAAAAAAATGATGCAAATGATTCCGACTTTGGAAGTTTGTTTTTTAAAGTTTGTAAAATATAAAAGCATAAAAAAATTGTTGTTGAGCAATGCGTAAGTTTCATCAACAATACAATTTGTTTATTTTGGTTTGATGAGAATAACGAATGTTATAAAGACAGAATGAAGATGTAAGCATCTTCATCTTAATTTACTAGTTATTATCTTACTGTGGAAGCATTCCACATGGGAAACATACAAGTACAAATTATCCAGTATAGAAAAAGTTATAATTTTGAAACATTAATCTTAGTACACCAAAAACGTTAACAAATAGTAAACCAAAAAGCATTCATGTTATCACAACTTCATTCTATACAAACATATATACAGAAGTACATAATTGAACTTTCTAAAAAATTGCATATGGTAAGTACATACATAATTGAATTGTCTAAAAAATAACATTAAAATTCGGTGCGAATAGATATATTTTCATTTCTACAACAATAAAACACGTATTTATACCCTACAATTACACTATCGGTAACATTTGCTTTTCAGCAGGTTATTTGCACTTAAATTGTATGAAAACACGACGTTTTGATTTTTTGGTATTATTTTTATTGAATGTGTTTTCAAGAAAAAATAAAAACAAAAACAATGTACACCAGGGGATTACCCAAAAATTTTTGGTCGTGTATTAGTGAGTAAGAGAGAGAAAATAAGTTGAAAGAATTTAGGTATCGACAGTCATAGAAAAGTGTTAGTAATATAAGCCATTCATGAAGTTATGCACCTTTGACTTAATAATTAGGGAACGTTTTTTAGATATTTGTTAGATCTAATTTTGGTTCATAAATTTTCTTTTGTACTAATAACCAGCCTTTTACTTTTTCTAAAAAAATTACTTTATGCCATAGCATCATATTGTTTTTGAAACCAAAACGTGTCACTAAAATAGTAACAAGTATTCGAAATTGAATTTCAATTCCATTAATAATATTAATCTGAGAGTTGTACTGCTGTCTGCTAGTCTGTAATTAAACACTATGAACTGAAAGGTATGTCGTTTCACCTAAAAGGTGCTTCAGAAAAAAACGTCAATTGGTCACCAATAGCATACGTTGTCAAAGATAGTGTCTACGCAGATAATTTTCCAAAGCCCGCATTTGTCTAGTTATAGGCGAACTACCGAAATGTGTGAAAAAGTGATCAATTGACCAAACTCAATAAATCTCATACCACTACTGACATTTGCGTGCTTAGAAATCCTTATTTTGTAATAATTAATGTACGTTCATTTAAATTGCTTTCTAATAACTAATGAGCATATTACCATGCTCCTTCGTAATATTCTTCATCAATAGGGATTTATCAATGCGTTGAAAACGTTCATGCCGGTCTGCTGGTTTGATCCATAGTGTTGAGTTATCTATTAAAGTCCGAAATATATCCATAAAGAATAAAACCATAATTGCCTATAAAATTTATCTAAAAAGAATTAGTAACGGAATTAGGATACCTTTAATGCTTTAACAAATACTTATTTGAGACCATGTTAGATGCTAGCACTTTCGGTTCATTAATTACAATAACTTATATTGGAATTGATACGTTTATAACGTGATTGATTTTATTTAATAGAATAACTAAAATTTTAATGTGTTTTATATAATATACTGGGATACCCGGCAATTCCGCATCCCGATTCGAAACAATTTCAGGCCTTGAAGGCGCTTCTATTATTCTATTCGGCTGAATTGGTTTAGTCTTCTTCGGAGGTGTTCTTCTGGGTTTTTCCACCTCGTCCCTCATCCTCTTAGATGCACCAGGTAACTGCCCCTGCTGCATCGTCTGAGTGCTTCTGTCATTAGTTTTGACATTATCCTCCTGCTTCGACGCCTTGTCCTTAGCAACCTGTTGATAAAGCGACAATATTGAGGCCACCACATCGCGCATCACCTGGTGTATGGACCTTCTTCCTCCGCCCATCATCTCTACAAGTTCATCTATTTTGTTGCCCAACTTAGTAAAGTCGTCCGCTTCCTTTTCGGGAGCCTTGCTCCTCTGCAGCTCTGGCGGCGACGAGCGGGATCTCTCGCCATTTTGCGTCTGAGGTGGTGAGTGAAGCAGCCTGGATGCAATCCGGAAAGGATTTTGCACAGGGCTGATCAGTCTCGACTCCTTCGCACCCTCGGTGCCGGCTGGAGTAGTAACGCCTGTTAAAGTTTGAATTTTGTTTTGTTCCATTTTCTTCGCTATTGGGTCCCAACTTGAAGCCGTTGTCTTGGAATCGTTGTGTAGTTACCCTTGTTGTGGTCCCATGGTTATCTTTGCAAAGCAGGGAGGCCATGCGAGGGTTGACACAAGTCCTTATGAGAGCTTGTGTTCAGGGCCAGACCGGGAGCTAAACAGAAGAAAATCTTAACTGCCCCTACACCCCAACTCAACGGGACGAGTCCAAGATCGTTCTCCAAGGCTTGCCAGGTTTTAATGGGACAGAGACAGATGGTGTATTAGCCTGAAAGCCGTCTGGACCAGATTTCACTCCCGCCCATATTGGTAACAGAATACCCCATCCGCCAGCCCAAGTCATCAATATCCAAATATCATAGTCCAGTATGCCATAATCAGAATCTTACTGGTTTCAATTCTGATGCCTAAACGACTAGGCTCCTATCGTCCACCTCCGCATATATATTAATCGTATATATTAATCTTTTAAATTTGTACATAAAAAATGACTTTTCTTTAATTATTATTAGTTATTATATACTGTAATGTGTATAAACAAAAACTTTGAAACCAAATTAAATAAATAGTATGTATTCTAAGTGGCAATGTTACGCAAATGCTCTTTTTGGTAATTTTCTATTTATATATAATCTTTTTATCTTTAAAATTTTTAAATATATTCTCATGATTCTAATGTTCATAATTATTTTTTATTTCTATTATTACTAACTAGAGATATTGATTTGCAATTTAATAAAAAAAAAATATATATATATTTAATAGAACAATATTCCGCTCCTACTTATATCTAAGTTCCATAATAGTTGACTCAGATTAAACCAAAAATATAATATTTCATTATATTACAAGAATAAATTTAAGAAGTAAATATAACTTCTTCCAATTAAAGCTCAATTAGTACTTTGAATTTTGTTATTTTTATGCAACACTCATCAATGTTCTGAACAGAGGACTTCGTGCAAATGTCTGTATACCAATTTCTTTGCATTGTGTTTTTTTTTTTTTTTTTTTTTTTTATAGCTTTACGACTAAAGTTGGGAATCTTCAAAAGACATTGATAGCCCGGTCTACCAATGTGCACGATTCGCCGCAAGACTTACTCTCGGCTTGCAAACGCATACGTACTAAACCCAACCTAGTTCGTCACACTTCCATTAAGTCACCCCCCCGGGACACAATCAAGTATTACATCGGGGGAGTATGGATCAGCGAGTGCTGCTACCCCTTTCTGCTGTTCTCGCTCTCTCTGTTATCCTTTGTGTATTAGAACTTCCTTCGCGAAGAAACATACCGCGTTCAAATTTTTACATGATGCTAGTTGACCACGTTGTCGGGAGTCACATGTGATCCTATCATCCCTCCATGAAATTTCTTTGGTAATCATAGCGCAGGCAGGTGAAGAATATATGCTCCGCTGTTTCGTTTGTATTTGGCATGCTGGGCACGCTTCATCCACGTCGTGCCTATACTTGTAGTGGTATGCCCTGTAGCATCCGTGGCCCGTCAAGAACTGTGTAAGTAAAAATTTACCTGACCATGTTTCCTACTAGTCCATTCTTCAATGTTTGGTATTAATCGGTGGGTCCATCTTCCCTTTGTGAAAGAAGACCAATCGTGCTGGCCACCTGTTCATTGCATCATCAGTCAGCTGGTTCAGGGCGCACTTGCCCCGTTCTTCTACTTGTCAGGTGTTTTTTCCTCTCTACATCTATTAATCATTTGAAGCGGCATCATCCCCGCAATCACCAAGGCCGCTTCCGTAGATACTGTGCGAGGCAGAAATTACTCGGAGGGCAGATCTCCTGTAGGCTGCATCTACTCCTTAACCATATGGTTTTTTATTCATGCCTCGGCCCATATAGGGCTGCATAAAGAGCAATCGATCTAGACCACTCTCATCAGCAATTGCCTCTTCTCCTGTCTAGACCTCCCAAGTTAGGCATTATCTGCGCCCGTTGTCGCGCCGCACACTTCCTACTAAATACATCAGATGTCCTTTGAATGTAAGTGTTATCAATTATAACACCATAGGAACTTAATTGACTGCTTCGATGTTATCTATGTTCGCCTACGGTTTATAGTGATGAATTCTATTTTCTTTCTACCTGCTTACCAATACAACATCCGTTTTGTGATCAGCAAGTTTCAGACTATACTTGTGATCCAGCTTCTAACTGTGCCAACTGCTGGCATTGCATGTTCGCTCCAATTCATCAAGGTGTTTACGCCCTTACCACTAGGGCTATATCGTCGCAAATCCAAATATTTGTGCACCCATAGGAAGCCTAAGCCTAAGTACAACCATATCATGGCGTTCCATAGTTAAATGGCCAGCACTGAACCCTGTGGTACTCCTGCTGTTACAGCGTATGACTTCTCCTTCGTCCGTTCCATATAAAACACTCTATCCTTGAAATAGTCCATATAGTTCCATCAAATATCCAGGTACGTTCCTCATCGGAGTGCACCAGATGGCGTCCCAATTTGCGAACTTGAAAGCGTTTTTGACACTCAAGCGTAGGATTGATAAGCGCAATACTCACTTGACTCACCCCATAATACCAACGCACGCCGCTGTATGTCTCTTCCCATTTGTATGACCGCCTCCATTGCGTCTATCCTAGAACGACCTTTTCCGGAAGCCAAATTGGCCGATCCCGACAAGCATTCTCCCTCTCCAATACCATTTCCAGTCTTCTACAGGATTACTTCTCCAGAGTTACCAACGGGTCAACATACAAGCGGACGGTAACCTGATGCATCTTGCCGCGCCGTTGCCCTTCGGATGGAGAACCAACCTCTGTCTTTCCCATATATCAGGAAATGTCCTCTCCTGTATACATGTATCCCGAAAACCTTCCTAACACCATCAACATTGCTTTCTAGTAGCCACTTTAAGGTCGAGTTCGGATTCCATCCATTCCGCGCTTCCGATTTTTATTTCCTTCCATTTTACGTGCACGAATGTCCTGAACTACGAGCTCAGGATTTTCTTCACGGGACCCACTGCCCGTACGCATACGTGATACTCGCCTTTGTGAAAGAGCCTTTTTAACATTGCTGCCAACTTTCCCACTTCGTGCAGATGGTCAAAAGCAGTTCAGCTTCTCATCACACCTTTAAACCAATACCCCAGGTATGTTCGTCCACTATCGCACACATCTCCCCTATAGCACCTTCTTTTGCCCTCTCAATGGCCAATTAAGGTGGATCTGAGCACTTCTGTATCTCTCCGAAAGTCTCGAGTCATTGCGACCCTTGCTCTCGAAATATCCTCCGCGATCGGTTACACATTTCCGCCTTAGTATCAAGCTCATTTCCGCATTCCACAATAAAAGTTTTTCCTGCCCGGCAGGTTGAGATTTCCTCGACATAACGTCCATTACAGGCCTCGTTATGCGGGCGCATAAGTTCCACGCCCTGTCCGTTCGCGCTCCAAGCAATTCGAATGTCGCCCATAGTGAGAAACAAAGTAGAATGCCCTCCATAAAGGATTAGGAGGGGCAGCGTAGTGGTGTTTCCCGTGGCGATGAGCGCTCCCGGGATTTCAAAAATAACTCAGCCCGGTGATCCTATGGGTGTAAGACCATCGGACACGGCCCAGTTAGATTCGCCGATTAGTGTATCGCTGATGAAGTGTCAATTCGATCTTAGAGACCTTTCCATTCTCGAGAAAGGTATCAACCGCCCCACAGTTGAGTAATACAACTCAAGAAGTCGCAAAAGGCGTCGAGAGGCACTCAACCCTCTTTGGTTCGTGTACTCAGGAGCCCATTCACAGCCAAGCATTAAAGTCTCCGGCAATCACCACCGGTCTTAGATTTCTAGCTTTCTCTAACGATGTCGTCCCAATCTGATCTGTACTCCTCAATGACAAGCTGGGAGGGAGATAGCAGCTGAGGAAATGAACCATTAACGGTGCATTCACAAAGCCTCTCTCCGTGTCAATATTATCCACTGGGAGTTTACCGCATGTCCATATCAGACGCCTTGTTGCACTGCTGGTAATCATCGCTGATTGTCAGGCGATCCATAATTTCGCTCAATATCGTCAAATCTATCTTCCGCTCCCGGACAGTCTGCTTAAGAAGTTCTGCGCCGCTCGCAGTGGGTCAGATTTAGCTGCAATATTCTCATCTTCAAACGTTCACCACCTTCCGTCGAGCCGCCAGATATTGTGGACACTTAGGTCCTCCTGTTACATCTGTCAATCACAATTTTGTCCGCTTCGCAAAGTACAGTGAGGGTCACCGCGACAAGTTTTTGCCAGATGGCCCTGCTCTCCACACTAAAGCAGTGTTTGGACCAATCACACTTACTCGCTGCCAATTTCCTGATATGTGTCCAAATTCGACGCTCCTTGTAGCATCTCTTTGGTTCACTTTCATTCATTAGGCGGCAAAATGTCCACTCCGACACGTAGTTGCCCACTTCCTCGGCCTGTAGCCAGCTTCGCGGTATTGCCAATTACTGCCGTTCGTGTACCCCCCGGAGCACTTCTTATAATTTTGATAGCCGATGGTGTGTAATTCCCTATTTTTCTCTCCATGCGCGTTTTATTTCATCTTCTGTGGTTACCTCATCCAGTATCGCAGTTCAAATGTTGTCTCCTGGGTTATAGTTCTGACCTCCACTTCATCAGACAGTTATGTCTTCAACTTGGTTTGGTGCGATTTCGGTAGCCACCTCAGCCGACCTTTCTAAAAATTCCAGCAGAATTTCACCCTTTTGTGTTTTCTTCACAAGGTGAACATCCTCACCAACTGACTTAAGCTCCGGGGCGTTTCTAACCTTCCTTAGAATATCTGCGAATGAGAGTTTCTCCGTAGGTTTTATTATCATTGCATCCGGTCTTGGGGGCATTTCTGCGCTTCCCTGTCTTGAGAACCCAGGTCATTGGGCCCTCCGTTCGTTTCCACTTCAGGAGCGAAATCCAATCTGGCTGCTTTGTGTGTTTTCACATCCAGATCTTCATTTAAAATTTGATTAATCCGTCTCTTGGTTACGTTTAGTCCCAGCTCCGAATTTATTTGGGTACAACTAAGCTAAGCGCTTTATTGATCGTTTATCGCGGTCGGTCAGTATTGGTTTTCTACCAGATAGGTTTCACGGGGCATTTCTACCTAAAATTCAATAGTTTTTACACAAACAAAAATTATTTAATTGTTTATAGTAATATTCTTTTATATTTACTCCAAATAATATTTTTTGCACCTAAAATTTTGTTTCGGTTGTAATAATCTGTTAAAAATTTTACTTGAATCATATAATTATTTCATATGAAAATAACGATATCAAAAATAACAGTAAATTCATGATGTCGATATCAGAGAAGTTATTATTGTTGGAAAGAGAATTGATGCAGCGTTGTAATAAGTAGCATTAAAAATTAAAGTTTTTACTACAACTTAATCAAGATATTTTTTATTATTATTTTACATATAAATTTGTACCATATATTTTCTTCCTTGGCTATATTATAAGACATTTTTGGTAAAAACAAATCGTATATTGATAAACATTTCAGAAATTTATGGAGATTATTAAATGGTGATTTAAAATCATTTAGCAGCTCGGTACGAAGATACCGATAACGTCCAGCTCTACATTAGCTGTACGGACCTTGATAATAGTATTAAATGGGCTACGGCAAATGGTCTTTACTTGAACACGAATAAATCAAATTCAGTCAAGATTACGACCTAGCTTCTCACACTACTTATGTTGTGTGAGTTAATTTTATACATGAGTGGCGGGACCTACAGTTTAAAGTCGACTCCGAACGACAGATTTTTGAAAAACTTTTCATGGCAATCTTATTTACTCTCAGAGTTTATGCCAGAAATCTGCTGAGAAGAAGCCGCCGAAGAAATATTTTTTTCATATTTCGTTTTTGATGTCTGACCAGGGATTCGAACCCTTTCGTCTTATAAGCCAACACACTACATATTAGAATACGTATCATTTATGGACGCAGTAGATATTGAAGTATCTCGCATTTTTCCTACAAATTCTACAATATGTGACTAGAAAACCTTTTTAAATAACGCATTCTGACTTTCTCACACAAGATTATGCATCACAAGGAACCAAATTATCTATATAGTAAGTACAATTTTTCAGAACTAATAGAGGCTACAGGATAAACGCTATAAGGTACCGGAAACAGGTGTCTGAAAGGCACTTTTTTATTAATGCTATTCGTTCGTGGCATTTAAAATTTTTAATTTTCGCAAGGCTAACTTATATTTAACTAATATAATATGCACTTTTTTATGAAACTTACATATATATAAATAGTTTAATCATTATAACATTGTATTAACAGTACTATTAAATAAGATTATATGCTTGTTGTACTGGATTTAACCAATAAATAAATAAATAATAATAATAGTATTATTTAAACGAAAATTGGGGAACAGTATTGAGATTAGAAGTCAACTTTAAAGTTTAAAGAATTACAATTTCTTATGGTAAATACAAATTCCATAAGCTACAAAATGTGTTAGATCTGCAGGAAATCTGTTACCAGAAGCTGATATAGTTTATGGTACAAATTTTAAATTGAAATGCTCATATTAATTTTGGAGTTCGTTCGTATGTTGAACAAATGTAATTTTAAATCGCAATTTATTAGGTCAATATTATTTGTCTAGAAATAACAGCAAGCAATTTTGATTTCTAACAAGTTCGTGTTTGTTGTTTACGAAATATTTCGAAAATACATTCTTTGTTTGTGAGTATATCTAAAATTTAGTATTAAAATCGAATATTTCCAATGAAAACATAAAAGTACCTGACAAATTTACAGTTTTCTCCGAAGAAACTAGGTCAGATAAATAAAATGGCTGAGTGATTTGAAAGAGAAACATACAAATAAGCATTATTTAACATGCCTGAATATAAAAAAATCTCAGCTCTAAAAAATACGGCAGCATTGAAGGTTTTTGTTTTCCATTTTATCGATACCAGATCGGATAGCATTTGTCAAAATTTCTAAATGCAAATCACATACGGTGATTGCCTTTGGAGAGTCTACTTATTAGAAAACTGATAAGTAGAAAAATCCAATTTAACCGACTATAGAAGTTTGCTTACAGTTATGCTTATTCACTGTGGCACTATAACCGAATGATATCGAAGATATCATGTTGGGAAAAAGGAGAGTTTGCTTGTAGCAACTATAGACATTATTAAATGCATGCACGAAACGTCTTCATCGTTTACAGTATGGGTACAACACCACAATAAAATTATTCATTATGACATGCAGTTAAAATTCTTAAAAGAACAATATCTAATGAATCTAATGGTAATAAAGCAAGGTATTTTACTAGAACTTATGGCAATTGAAACGCATTGTGTGCAACGTATAACCGTGTATTTCTTAATAAGCAAAATTAATTTTATTTAAAAAAAATAATAAAAAAATGTTTTTTTAAAATATTCAGGACTATTGAAAACCTTACAAAAAGTGAATATAATAACTGGGTGCCTGTGTTTATTAAAAGAAAATAAGTTCAGTGTACATATAGACTAAAATAGATAGCGCCAAATGTAATGGCGGAAATCGTGGTGAGACAGGTATTAGATGTGAAAGAAGTATCATCTTGCACTAAAACGCTTGGGGAAAGATACCTACATAGAAGTTAAATTAAAAGAAATTAACATGTTGAGATATATGTGCGATTATTGTGTAATTTATATTCCAAATGTTGATAGGATACTTAAGGAAATGCACAAGGCAGTCGACAAAAACAACAAATACTTGAGAGAATACAAAAGAGAATTTGAAATGGCCATAAATAATAATGAAAACATTGTGAAAAAAATGATCGATGATATTAAAATTTCTTTTGATTTAAAATTGAGTGATATAGCCAAAATGCAGCAAGTGTGTGAAGAGAATATTGTTTATGTTGAAAATCTAAATAAAGCTGAGGAAACTATAAAAGATAAAAATGATTAAGCAATATGAAGTGAAGAAAACTAATGGCTTTTTTATAATGCATTAATTGAAACTGAGGTGGAAACTTTTAATAAAGTCATTTTTATGGAGAAGTTAAATGTATGATAGAGTACTTTGCTGCTTTAAATGTGAATAATATGGACATAAGGCTGTTAATTATGAAAATGATGATGTGTGCATTAAATGTTTAAAGAAGCGCAAAACAGCGGATTGTGGTAGTGAAGCTATTAACAAGTGTAGAAACTATATAAAGATGAACGAATCTAGAAAACTTGGTCTTGACGTTAATCATATGACAAATAGTAGGATGTGTAACTAATTCGTTATTAGCAGTTAGTAATTAAAGCAAATGATAGAAAGAAACCGTTATGGTTTTTACAATAGTAGACGACTAAATAATAATAAATACATTAAGTGCATATATGTTAATATTTGCAGCATATCAAATAAAATAGAACTTCAAAGACTTATTGTATTTCAGCACATTGTACTGAAACTTGTGCAACGGATAATATTACGGATGCTGAAATGAATATTAACACACACAAAATTGTGAGATGTGACTCTAATAGTAGACATTCTGGTGGTGTAATGATTTATATACATGTCGCAATAAAATTTAAAGAAGTGTATAAGAAAGCAATGCATTATTTACGTCAATTTAGTTTTAGTTTCTTCAATAACTGTGATATTGACAATAGCATAAAGTAGTTATATGATTTAGTATAACTGCTAGACAAAGAGTGACAATAAAATTAATGAATAAATGGTATGATAGTGAATTCACAAATATGAATAAAATGAAGTATGATTTGTACAGAATAGCGATGCAGAGGGGTCACTGGGATGAATGTAATATTATTAAGAAACAATATAAAAAATTAATAAAAATAAAAAAATAAAGTACATTGAAAATAAAATAAACATTAATATAAGTAATACTAGAGAAATGTGGAAATATTTAAAAGAATTAACTAAGTTAAAAGAACACAAGGGAGAAATAAAAACAGTTAAAATACATGATATTGTTTATGATAATGACCAAGAAATTGCAGAAAATTTGAACAAATTTTTTGAAGAAATAAATGACTCAATTGAACAATATGAATGTAGAAGCTTGTCCCCAGATATTAATAGTGGAATGGAACAGTTTAGATTAAAAATGGTCTCATCAAATGATGTATATGTTATCTCAAGAAAATTAAAGTACAAAATTGGTGGTAAAACCCTTTTTCGGTACAGAAAAACTGTCTAAATTACACAGCCTATTTTTACGCATGTATGATAAATGAAGGTTTGTCGACAAGAGTATTGCCAAGGAAATGGAAATTAACAACTATTGTTCCAGTACAAAAAGTTGCACATACTATGCTCGATGAAGAACTCAGGCCTATTAATACCATTGATTCTGAAAAAACAACTAACCAACTGATCCTGAAAAAACAACTAACTAAACATATACAGGAAAATAATATATTAATAGAGGTTTCAGAAGAAACCACTCATGCGAAACAGCGTTAAATTTGGTACTGTCGGAGTGGAATAATATTGTTAATGACAAAATAAATATTATTGCAACCTTCCTTCATCTGAAAAGAGCATTTGAGACAGTGGATCGAAATATATTAATAGCAAAATTGCAGAACAAGGGAATTAATGATACTGTGGACAAATGGATGACCAGGTACCTGAGTGATAGACAGCAATGTGAATATAGGACTGCCGCAAGGAACAGTGTTAGCATTGTTGCTTTTTATTTTATATATAAATGATATATAAATGATATATATATAAATGATATAAATGATATAAAATCATATTTGAAATATATGAAGATTAGACTATTTGCTGATGACGCATTATTAATGATTGCGGATAGGAGTCTTGAGAATGCTATGAGAAATATGGAAGAAGATACTGACAATTTATATGTATGGCTATGCGAAAATAAATTAAAATTGAATATTAGTAAAGCTAAATTTAAGGTATTGACAAGAAATCATATAAATAAAGATGAGTGTGTATTAAAAATAAGGAATGACGCTGTTGGTAGAGTAAATGTAATTAAATATGTAGGCATAGTAATTGATGAAAGTTTGAGTTTTGATGATCATTTAGATCATACTGTAAACAAAATAGCAAAGAAGATTGGAATACTAGTTAGATCAACTAAATTAGTAAATAGGAAATATAGAATTAAAGCGTATAACATTGTAATTTTGTTTATTTCCCTTCAATACTATTTCTTTTAAATACAACTCAGATGGACAAACTTCAAAAACTGCAGAATAGGGCTATGCGTATTATTTTAAACAAAAGATATGATACAAATATAAGAGGTATGCTGAATGAACTAAATTGGTTGAGTGTTAAACAAATTATTACTTTTCACGCCTTGAAATTTATTCATAATATAAGATTTGGAAATTGTCCACAATATTTAAATGACAAATTACAATGTAATCATGAAACTCATAAATACTGTTACGTTTTTACCTTTTAAAAACGTTTGAAATATGAGCTCGTAGATTGCAAATAAAAATAAATTTGTGTTTAATTTTAATTAAATCTTTTATTTATCGACAATTTTGTGTGCCACTGTTCACAACTGATTCTAACAACAACAATTGCTTATTTGTTGTTCCTTTGTTTATGCCCTTTGCGATAAGAAATAACAATTACGACACAATTGTTCTGTAGATCTTCGTAACGGAGATCTTCAAACCACGATTGGTTTAATTCACACGCAACGCGTCTTCACACAAGAATGACTGAACTTCTACTCCGACTTTCCATGCTTTGCCTTGACTTTCATATAGCGACGTAAACCATCTGATGAATGTTCTCGTAGGTGTAGGTTCCGGCCTTCACCTTCTCCAGAATTCTATGAATGTAAACATGTTTGTTACATTTATTTATACTTTCATGTATGTTGTTTTTGTATCTTGTTTACGTTCGTCCCTACAGTGTTGTTGCTTGTCGCTTACTTGTTTATCCCTTTTTCGTTGTATTGATGTTGTTGTTTTATATTTGTTTATTTGTTAATCAGGCAAACAAGTCCGTTGCTTTTGTTTAACATTTTAATTTTAAACGATGTTACACCATTTCCATTTTCGTAACAATATAATACTAGGAGAAAAGATAATTATAGGTTAACATTAATGAGAACTACAAGGGATATGAATTGTTTAGAATATAAAGGAATTAAAAAGTATAATGAACTACCAAACATTGTTGCACTGCCATACATTGTACTGCCAATGCCAAATTTGTCTATGGCAGTACGACTACTGCCACTAATAATACTCAGAGAATTTATCACACACAGAGAACTTATTATTCTCTCTCTCTCAGCAATTCATTCTTATATTAGTGTTACGTGAACCGTTGCCAGTAATTTTTTTTACAAACCTTTATTTCTGGAAAAGAAAAACATTTTTTCACAAAAAAAATTGTTTTCTACAAAAGTACCAACATTGTTTAAGGCAACAGCGGAGGCCGGTGTCCTCTGATGATGTTCCTTTGCTACTTTTGCCCGGGACTAATAAAATATACAATATTTTATTTAAGAATGTTAATATTTCGTGTTATTATTATTGAATTTATTGAAAAAAAATAAAATTGAATTAATGTAAACTTTTTCACATTTCAAAAAACTTGGGAAAAAAAGGGAAAACTTGGCAAATGGCAACGCTGGTTACGTGTGTCTACAAACTACATGTATAAACTCAATCTTTGTGCTCACTCTCATGTTTCTGGGAGAATTAAAGAGAACAAAAAGCACACACACATGCATATGTATATGGTACATTCCCGTAAAGTGTCAGTTAGCCACACGTAACTTGACGTACCGTAAAAAACGTTCTCTTTTATCATAGGGAAGGCAATGTAAACGCTTACTGAAACGTTCTCTCTCGTAAGCAAAACGGGACGATCTGTATAAAACAGAATTCTCTCACGTTTTTACGTGACATTTGAATATGTGTGATGGGGATATTGGGCACAAATGCCCTCTTTGGTACATTCATGTTTATTTATATGAAACTTTTAAATTGTTGCATGCATATTATGAAATTTTTAATTAAAATAATAATAAAAAATTGTTATATAAGAAATAAATACTTATTGTTATGTTTTTATTGTGCTTACAAAACAAATTAAACAAAATAAATAAATAATATGAATGTATTTTTAGTGACGAAGTGGTACGAATTCTGCCATTTGGTACTTTAAAATGGTCTGAGTTTTTTAATGACCATTTATATACATGTATGTGATGGATGTTTGTTATGATGATTCCAGATAACAATTTTCCTCAGAGTTAATATGATCTGGCAGAGAGCAATTTTTCAATTTTAAGCATAGCGATTAATTTAATCGTGAATTTTCTTTACAATTTTGCAACAATGACTAGAGGTTTTTCATAGTTGATCAGAGACGGTCGTATCTTCTTACTATGTATGATTCCATTTGCTCACGTACGATCATAGTCCTTTTACCATGTATGCTTCATTCACTGCAAAATACAGGCAAGGAAAATAATATATGCATGCAAATGTGTTTTTCTAATGATCTCTTCGTTTTCTAAAACTATTACTAAGTTTTTTATTTCTATATACTTTAAAGAGAAACCAAAAATTAAAGTAAAATTCAGAGTTTGGTTTTATTTTTTATTAAATTTTTATTTTTATGATCTAATTCGCAAGAATTTTAAAGAAATTAATATTTACTTCCTATTATATCCGAAATAAAGAATAAATCAATATATAGCTAATTAAAATTATATTAATAAATTAATTTGATTTAATTTATCAATTTTTTCTTAAAGTAATGCTCTGGTGGTCACGTGTCTCGAATTCAAATTACTCTCCCTATCACTTAATCCCGACCAGCTGGCATAGACTTTATCTAATTTTTTGTACTCATCTTGGGGGAATTTTGTCCATTTTTTATTAAAGTTCTCTTCGCTGTTTTAAGGAGCTTTACGTCATTCACTTTTGTATATTTCTGTACTCAAAGTGCCCAGGAGGTCTACAGGTATTGTAGATCGGCTTAAGTGGGGCCAGTCAACACAAGAGCTGCTATTATTTCTTCAAAAAAAAAAAAAACTATGCTCTTGGTCCTTTGGCATTTACCATTTATTAGGGGCATTAGCTTGCTGAAATTAACGTTTTGTTTTCCCGCATATTTTCATCAGCATTTCAACCAATCATTAAGATCTCCGTTCAATTTCTGGTCGAACGGTATCGCCTCCTTTTTTTCTTCCAATAATATTGATCCATTGGGTCCATCCATAGGGGTGTACTTTTATTTCACTTAAATTAATTTTAATTTATTATTATTAATACTATATTCCATAATGTTATATTTTTCTTAATTTTTAGTTAGTAAATATAATTTACATGGATCAGTTGGCAAAATAATTGTGTGATTAAATGGAAAAGTTTATTTACCTTAACATATTAAAATAAAATTTAAGGTAAAATATATCGCAAAAAACTTTATCTCTTAGGAACTCAAGCACGATTGCGCGGACGAAATATGAACGAACTTTTCCTCCAAGTGGAAATTGCTTAAAATGTGATTTCTGGAAAAATTTTTATCGAACTTAATCCTAAGTCCATGCCATAAAGATGTGAGGATGTTTTAAAAAATAATGGCTACTCAACTAAATATCAGTATAATTAAATTTTTTTCTTGAGTTTCCTAAAAACGTGCATATATCTTGCCGCAAAGAAAAAACTGTATCCATTGCATACAATATAAAGTTCATTAGATTTTATAAAAATCTTCACATGTTGTTCTTATATTTTAGTAAAAATTTAAATGAAGATTTTGTCTTACACTGTATATACGACAAATTTGTCATATTTTGCGATGTCTTCCGTAGTCTGGATTTTTATGTTTCCAGATTAATGGTTTAAGACCAACACTCAGGATATCACCCCTATTTATGCAGAGCATTGTGTGTGTATACCGGAAAGATATTTAAAGGAGAAAGGAAAGAGGGGTAGCGTGCGACATGTTGAATTAATGTTTTTTCTGATTTTCAGTTTGGTTTCAGCTCGATATTGTTCTTAAACAGGAAATATATAAACATTAATTTTGACAAATACTTGTGCCGAATGGAAGTATATTGACGTTGGATTTCATATTTTACACGTACAGTAGTGTGAAATTGACATTTGTGTGCCTCAAAGTATATCTCACTAATATTAATCACCATCATATCCCATCACCATGTCTAATAAGAAGTTAAAAATCAACAGACAAGTAAATAATCTAAATGTATCCACAGCTGATTTTGAAGCGAGCTCGTTACGTTTATGGGGTCGGTCGTACTTGTGGATATCAGTTAGAATTTTTCCATTACAGGAATAATTGCACTTATCTGTCAAAATTCTAAAAATTTTAATCTTACATTTTAAAATGTCTGAAATGAAACGCACATATTTTCTCAACGGTGAGGCAGACAGGTGTGATCGATGTGTTGATAATATTAGCCGTTTTGGATTGTCAGTTTGTTTTAGACAGATAAAAAGGTTAGTCGTGTTTTGCTGTGCTCTTCGATTTTTTACTTTTCGAAAAATGAACCAAAGAAACTGTATTAGGTTTTGTGTAAAAAATGAAATTAAATGTGCAAGGACATTTGAAATGTTGACTGTGGCGTTTGGCGAGTTTACTATGAGCAGAACACAAGTTCAACTGTGGTATAACTGGTTTAAGTAAGTCCGAAAAGATGTCAATGACGATGATTGCCCTGATCGCCCGAGCACGTCAACAACCGATGAAAACATTGACGCAGTGAAGAAAATGATTTTGGATAATCGTCGAATCACTATTAGAGAGGTTGCTGACGATGTTCGCATATCGTTCGGCTAACGCTAAGCAATTTTTACTGTTGTTTTAGGCATGAAACGTCCGGCAGCGAAGATTGTTCCAAAATTGCTAAATTTTGAGCAAAACAACGTCGCATGGACATCGCTCAGGAGATGTTGAACGTAGTCAACGACGATCCAGATATGCTCGAAAAAGTCATAACTGGTGATGAATCATGGGCTATGACATTGAAACCAAAAACTTAATACAGTTTCTTTGATCCATTTCTTCGAATAGTAAAAAATCAAAGATACACCTTTTTATCTGTCAAAAAACAAACTGACAATCCCAAATGGCTGATATTGTCAACGTATATAACAGATATGTGTACCAACATAACAGAAAAAAAATGCGAAAATCGAACATGCGTANNNNGTAACTCACGAAATTTGAAAATAACAGTTATTTTTTGATCACACCTCGTATGTTTGTGTTTTTCTTTACCTTTTTGAACTACATTTCTGACAATTTTTGTTTGACAAATTTTTATGAGTAATATGTAAAATATGAAAACAATATTAGTTTTATAGAGTACTGTCGAATATATTATTTAAAAATATATATTTTCTTAGTTGTAGATATTTGCGTTTGTGTTTGTAAGGCTGAAGCAATATTGATGAATCTGGATCTCTTCTTCATCATCTTAAAAACTAGAAAATTAAAAAATTAAATATGAGAGAATAATTACAATCAAAAATGGATTTTTTTTAGGAAAATGAAAACAAAAAGTGTTCATTGTAGTGTATATTGTGGCAGGATAGCTGAAAATTTTTATTCGAATACAAAAGATCATGTTTTTGAAGTATTCCTTATAGAGGGGGCCGGTGTACTACAAAATTAAGAGGATAGTATACATAAATATAGTATACTACATATTTATGTGTGTTATTAAAGATTATTAAAATAGTTAAATAAACAAATATAATAATAAATAATTGAATTGATGGCTTATTAGACAAGTGCCTTGGTTGACACCCTAATTCCGACATATCGAACATTACAAAATATAAAAAAAATATTTCTTTCAGTGACGTCCTCTCCGCAGTCTTCTGACAAAAACTCTGAGAGTAAATAAAATTGCCATGAAGAGTTTCACAAAAATTTGTCATTCAGACATAAGCTAGGTCGCTTCAAAAAGACTAGTTTCCATAACACACGGTAAAATATGTTTTCTAACACTATTCAACATACATTTAAAAAAATAGCATCAAAAAAATACATAAAAAACTAAAATTATTGGACGAATTTTTTACAAAAACATATAATAAATTGTAAAATGATCATAAATACACATTTAAAATAAAAGATTTCATTAATAGTATAAACGAACGAAGGAACGAACGAACCAAAAAAAAAAAAGAAGAAATAAAATAAATAAATTGTGTTTAATGCAAGTCGGCAGAAAATGCTTACTTACCAACCCCTCTTATCTTTCAATATAAAAAGTCCATTTGAGTAAATTTTTTTAGAAAATAATAAGAAAATTGGAAAAAAGAAAGTGTATAAATGTTAAGAAAAAGTGTGCGCACAGAACAGCTACCAATAAGACTATGACAAGTTAAAATAACCCATAGTGAGCCAACTTGAGTACTTGTTACCAAAGTGTTTACAAAATCTTTTAACCTTAAAATTTGAAATTATTAACGTAATTGAAATACTTTCAAATGTATATTCCAAGTTATATTTAACACTAACACCATTTTTTATTTTCCTTCAGAGTCTTTAACTATTAATATATTTCTTTGTTATTATTTGTTCATATTTTTCCTACAGTACACAACTAAAATATTAAAAATTTCCTAACAGGNNNGACCGTAAAACAAACTCTAATATTGTTTTTTTATCGTTTTATAAGGGTGATAAGAGTTATATTTCACCTGCAACTGTTTTAAAACCAACATACTTTTCAAGTGTTGAAAGATCTGATCTTCTTCCTATTTCCGACTATGGATATTCGATTCAAATATAAGAGACTTGAATCCCCTCCAAATTATCCACTGATGGTAATGACAACGGGGTTACGAAAGCCCTGAACTTACATCTCCTGTGAAAACGTAGGACGCAATAAATTTAATTCTATAATAATTAATTAACTACCAACTATTTCATCTTAATTATTATTAAAGCTCTGGCTGGCTGGTTTTACACTAGAAAAGATTTCTTTGCAAACGTCTACACTGTTCCTATAAGAAAAATTCCTCACACAAACTACCAACACATCATCTACTACTCTACAGCGACTTTTAGCTTAAAAAATTTATCACAAAAGAATGCCCCTGGTCAAAAAATTTTTAAATAAAAATGTTGAGGAAATGTAAACTAATATTGAGTCTTAAAGATTTGAAACCTTCAAAAACATCGCATTATGCAAATTATAAAGCAAAGTCAGGATACGAACGTAAAGTTTTTTTTTTGCATTCTCATTGACAGTTTAAAAAGTCAGTATATGCGGTCTTCATTTTAGAATACGATACGGCAGTGATCCCATTCCAATTGACAGTTTAAAGACATCGAGAAATGCGGCCGTGAAATAGGTTGTATCTTATCTCGGCTGATAGTAAAAAGTCTAAACGATTTCGGTAATTCTCGTGAAATTTAATTTGTACTCAAGAGCACGCGTTTCTTAAGTTTTCAGGTATCGAAAGAAAACAAATGTGGAAATGTTGTTACTTGTCCACTATTGTAAACTATGAAAGAACAGTTCTTGAAACTTCGACTGCGATTTTAATTATATTCCAAATTAATTTTTCCCTGAAGTTATGATTGTATTCTTTTCATAAACTTGGAAACCAAAAAATAATTTTTTTATTTATCTCGTGTTTCTTTTAACAGTTGAACTTACCATAAGGGTTTAATTTTCTAATTGTTTTTAATACATCATGCTTTGTTTTATTTTCGGTTATTTGTATTTTTTTTTATTTTACATAAACCCACCAACGTGTTTTGTCCATTTTAACATTTCAGTCTTAAAAATGCCAAACTTCTTATTACTGAAATATAGATACAGCGAGCAAAAAACACTTTCTTATTATATAAACATATACACACAATATATATATACAAACATATATACTCGTAAATCTAGATACGTAACTATATACACAAATGCATAGAAAAAAAGTATTCTAATTTAGCTGGCAAGAAACGATTCTTAAATTTTTCAGCTATTCAAATGATAACGAGTTGAAGAAAACACAAATAAGGCAACAAAGAGAAAAAACTAAAAAAATTAAATTAAGAGGAAAAAATGGTTGAACTGAAACGACAGAACACCACTCTACCTAAATGAATAAAAATTCCTTCGATATTTTATCCCGTTGGTTCCAAGTTAGAGTAAATGGTGATGAAAAAAATATTGTGGAAAAAGTGCAGCTTAATTTTAAGATGGATTTATGGTGACCTCCACACCATTGCCAGTCCTCTAAGTAATTGATTAGATATTCCTAGACTGAAAATTTTCGGGGTTAACGTTTTTGTCTATGAACTTTATCCGTAGAACCTTTGTTTTGTTGAAGTTAAATTACATGCCGATAATCTCCATTTTGGTGAACTTATTTTATGGCTCTATCCCATAATCGAATACGATTTTGTTTAATGTAAATATTTTCTAATTAAAAAAAACGAAAACATGTCAAATTGTTGGATTCAGCGTATAATCGGACAGAACTAAGAAGCAAGAAGAATTAGGCATTCAATAATAAACTTTGTGGGAGAAATTGTAAAATAAGCTGGAAAAATTAAGATCACTGACCAACACTTTATCTAGAAGTACCATAATTAGCTTAGGTTGACCATTGAAAAAGGGGAGAAGAGCACGGCAACATATAGTAGATGTGCGTGAAAGTAAAACCCAAAAGAACTATAATATTTAATGTTATCTATTATTGAATCTTAAAACTTAACATAAATGTTAGGTAATTCATTAATAATTATTTAATAAATATTAAATATTTAAAAGTTATCAAAGATATAAAGGTTTTATATAAAAAATTTTTTTATTTGTGAGTCTTATGCGAATAGTTATTCGTCAAAAGAACCTATCCATTTCTATTGCAAGTCTGTAATGAAGTCCATTTATTCCTTTTTATACAAATGTTCTATTCTTTATATATTCTTTCTTATGTTTCTTTCTGTGATGTCATAAATATAAAGAATTAAACAAAGCCAGTTTGTCATGAACAATCGGCAAAACATTCAACGACGACACCAGCAAAAAAGGCTCTACATAAACTTGAGAAAAAAAACGAAGAAAAGAATTAAAAAACATAAATAAAAAATAAGAATTGTCATAAAAGAGATAATAAAATGTTAGAATATAAAATATTTTTATTATAATGATTTTAAATAAATAAGTATATTTAAATTTTTTTAACAAAATCTATCAATAATTGCGATGAACTAAAAGTATGTATCAAAAGTGATACATAGCTATTATTATGAAGTTTTTAAGGCACTATCAGTGTGTTTTGGATTTTATCTAAAAAAAAATGTAAATCTTCATGCCTAGCTTAGTAGTCTGTCAAAAGTTGCATAAAAAGTAAAGGTACTAATATGTTTGAATTTTAAGCGCAGCATTATTGACGTTTTTGTTGTTGTGTTCCCAGAAAAATACTCATAAGCAAAATCACACTTTGCAATTTTCAGTACTGTTTTAATTGCGAATTTAAGAAGTACCAAAATTTCTTTTTGTTTATCTTCAGCAGGTCTTTCACACTTTATCGTAATAAGTTAAAAAAAAAAATATAATTGAACAAATTTCTTCATTCTTCCAATTCAGGTATAATTTCCTGCAAAAGTTTAGAAAATCATTTTTGCAAACACTGACCTTTAACGTGAAACTTTGTACGTAATTCCTTAATAGGTCATTATAACGGTTTTAATCGAAATTTCAACCTAGCTTCTCACACCACTCGTATTGTTTGTGTCAGAGCGTGTTTTATTAAGATGAACGAAATCATCGGCTCTAACAAATTTAAGAGCTTTTGTTTGACAAACGTTCGTCTTACAAAAATAGGGGATTCATTTTGTAAATGGGTGGCGGGACCAACAGTTTAAAGTCGGTTCGGAAAAACAGATTTTTTAGAACATTTTCTTGGCAATTAAAACTATGTTTCGGATTTTAGGATCTTAAATTATCGCTTTTTGTACTTCAAGAATTATTTTGTAATTACAAGAATTACAAAAACTACCATCTTCACCAACGAATATCAATACCTTATGTATGTATATTGAGTCTGGCTCTTATTCATATTTTCGCAGACAGTCTCAATATCCGGGAAATTTTAAGGGTCCATTTCATAAGTTATTTCAACACAATCGCCTTCTGACTCGTTTGTCGACGAATTTTCTTACAGACTCCAGGGCTCCACTGGTCACCATCGGATCGGAATAAAAAAAAAGGAAGGCAGCGTTTATGAAAAAAAAGCAAGCAAAGAAAAAATTCCTTACAAACTGCGATCGTAATGTTCATACATTTCTTTGTTTGTTTGCAGAGATGTTATATCAATTCGTTTATTTTTGATATCAAAATACATTTAAATTTTTTTATCAGATTTAAAAATCATAAGCGTAACCTAAAATCTAAAAAGTTCTGGGCTTGCAACATTTGGTCTGTGTGTTGACAAACCAGTCAGCGTTATTGTTTAGTTTGTCTTGACTAGACATATTTAAACATTAAATTCGTAATATTTTCTAAAAATATGTTTGTTTGTTTTGATGTGATTTAAAGTTGTGCAACTGAAAAAATACACATCCGATACATAAACACCCAATTTAAGATAAATATAAATACATAAGTATATACTGAGGTGCAAAATTCTTCCTTCAAAACACAATATTTCTGAAGTTCAAAGAGACTAAGAGTTTTTATTGAATTTTTTTTTGTCTTGAGCCGAAAGTGGGAATCTTCGAAAGAGACTTTTGTTCCAACAAAAGCATGTACGATTTACCATCACTGGTGCCTATGTAGTAAACCCATTCCCCATATTTTTCATCCACTCTCCTCAAGTGGGCTGCCGTAAGGTATTACATCGCTGAGGGCTGGTTAGCTTTACAACTTTATCTCATTAAATCAAATTTTGCCTTCGTACCTCCAACCTTCGGAGCTCCAGCATAACTTCCGCCGTAGTACTAGAATTGAACACCTCTCCCATAAGCCGGTTTGATCCAAAACTCGTTCCACCGAGCCATCTAAATCTGGGGCAGCAGGTTAAAATATGCTTCCTATCTTCCTCCCAATCTACAGAGTTTTGGCATATAGGGGAGGCTTCATATCCAAATCTGTGCAGGTACTTCCTGAATCATCCAAGACAAGTTAGGAAATGAGTCACGTAGAAATTCAGAACACATGTCCGTTATCCATATAAGAGGTTATATTAGGCACAAGGCGAAATTTCCATCACCCCCATTATGACTGCTATTTGTGTATGGAGGTTCTACGGTCCTCCGCTTTTATAGTAGCTGTTCGTTCCGAGTACTCGAGACAACGAAAGTATATCCGCGTCATCTCGTCCGCCAATACGTTTATCAGTATTGTTTTCGCCAATACTAGTACCGCTTATCAGACACTGTCCTGAAAACACTTATCCGTCTAATCGCACTAACCACGATACACAGAGCATAGTCTCCTCCCCCATTGTCCCCACGGAGAGTGCTTCCGACCATATTGACCAAGCATATAACATTGTCGACGTTATAACCCCCTATAGTGGAGTCATTGCCTGGGCAAACAAATCTAAAACACACTATAGTTGAATAATATAAAGCGTATCGCGCGTTTTTCTAGAACAGAGGCAATGAAACCTGGTGCTGAAAAGTCTGTTGACGTGAAGTTCATTACCAGAGGTTTGTTGAGTATGGCTAAATAATGGGAGACAAGTCTAACGCAAAATTCATTAGATGATTTTGTGACCTAATAAATTGAGTGGCAGACAGCGCCAAACCAAATGGGTTTGCGACAATCAAAACTTTTGTTGGAGAGTTAAAATTAGAGGATATTCGCGCCATGCATCAATTTATCCAATAATAAACCTGAGGTTAGTAACACATTTACCAGTGCACTGTAAATTCACTTACTCAAAAATCATGCAGATTCTATATTGATGAGATTGAATGTGTTTAAATGACACGTCCTTGGAATCTGAGATGCTTTAATACGTTCCAGAACGAAACATTTGGATTCATATCAGAAGCTCAGCATGGAATTATCTTCGCTGACATCGCAGCATTCTGAAGTTTATTAGGCAATAGGCTTGAAAGAGGGATACCCCATATAGATCGTATGGTCTCAGCAATATAGCACGTCTTTATGACAATAATAATATGCAGAAGACTTACTTACTTGTTACTTAATTGCTCATTAGAACCCTTTGTGTGTGCTAATTTTATCCATGTATGACAAGAGCCACAGTTTAGAAGTCGACTCCGAATAACAGATTTATGAGAAACTTTTAATGGAAATTTGATTTACTCTCAGAGTTTTTGCCAGAATGTTACTGAGAGGAAGTTACCGATAGAAATATTGAATATATTTCTTTTTGTTCGGGATGCCTGGGCTGGGGTTTGAACCATGACCTTGAGTCTAATAAGCCAACACAGTACCTACTAGATTACGATAACATATAAACGACTGGCTTGCTTAATAAATATACTTGGCAAGGACATGTTTTGCCACTACATACTGAGTGAAATTTATGTATGTAATAATAATAATAAAAAAATAATAATAAAATCCAGACTATCTAATTGGCTTCAGCAGAAATACAATACTATTGAATGACCTCGCAGGTTGGTTCAGGTCATAAGAAATGTATTCGAAAAGAAGAAAACTACTACTCTCTTTTTATCAAACATTCTACCACTCGACACAGTTTGGGACTTAGAAAGGATACTTAAAACAAAATTTTCGTAAAAATATTGTGAAGCCATTAGAAAGTTAGGAACTACCGCTACTTCTAACATAGAGACCCTATTTCTCATTCACAGACGTCAAAATAAGATCTTACCTATTATTACAACTGCAAGGTGGAACATTAAAAATTCAAACATATAAAATGATCTTAAACTGCAGAGCATCAAAACAGAAATAAAAATATGCTGAGAAATACCTAATTCAGCTCCTATTCCATCCTGGCTTATAGTGGCCATGTTCGTCCAAAAAAGGAGGAACGCTGCAGACCTTAAGATATATATTTAACTACGCTAACTGAATTTGTTCTTGGCGTTGACAGTTAAATATGAACAGTTATTGTTAATTCACTAAAGGTTTGAAGATAAATTTATTAAATGATGCAAAAAAGATTATTTCTTGCAAATATTGCCCACGACTACACCATAGATGTTGCATCGATGACATCCGATGCAGTAAATCTTTCCTAAGCTTAAGCTGCCTCTCTATGCTCTCACACTAATTTGGCAATTATATTTGTTGACGTACTCATTGAGTTAAAAATGAAGTTCAGAATAGGATCACATTGCTCACACAGAGCGAATTCTTAATCTATTCATGGTGATGTAACAAACTGTAGTACGTATTCTTGGCATGGTCACGGGTCAAGAATACTTTTTGCACAATAAAAATTTACACTGAACCATCAAGTCAAAGTATCCAAATTTTCAAATGAAAAAATTAAGAATGTCTACCTTTTTTTGTAGTTTTTTACTATTTGCTGTGTAGATTTGCGAATTGTTAAACTAACCCGATTTATTTTCGCATATCGAATTAAGGACCGTCCTGGACCGTACAAAGGCTATTAGCAAGTGTGGAACGGTACGCATTATGTGTGAACCTAATTATCAAGGAGAAATCGAAAATATGAAAGCAAGTATTCTAATTGATAAAGCCAGAGTACTGTGTGTATATCATAAGATTAAATAAGCTGAGCAGGCTTTTACTAGATAAAGACGTTCTATAGAAAGTAGAACTGGTATTTTGTATTGGTGGCCGCACAATAAAGTTACTTTATGGTCTACGTAACAATAAGCATGATATCCTTGATTGGTCTCCCCCCTCCAAGCATCTCTCTTAGCAATCATACGTTCCTTGAAGAATCTCACTTACTGATGTAAAAGTAAATGAAATTTAAAACAAAATGGTCCAAAAGTGGTAAAAATTTATTTATGAGATTTCTTTCCCGTTTCTCGATGCGAATGTGTTTGTTTCAGAAAAGTACCAGTGAAGTGCTTCTGTTTTTAGTTCAGAATAGTTATTGAATTGAATAAATTTGTTTATTGATTTACCTGTGATTGTTTTTCGCATTTTCTTTTCCTCGCATGTGCATATGATGGCAAAATAATGTATCTTTGTTGGCAAATAGTGAGAGTTGTCATATATGTACAGTCAAAGAAAAGAGGTTCATTAACCGGTGTATGTAGATTTCTTCCGTTGTTTTTTACCAAATTAAAAGAGCAGATTTAGCGTTGTTTAAGCCATTGAAGAGTGTTTAAAGAGCAAAACGAATATGAAAAATATATAACATAGGCATTATTGAGAAGAAAAATAAAAATTACCAGGAAAAAAGTTCCTTTTCTTTGACTGTACATATGACATGGCTGTAATTGATTTCGTTTTTCATTAAAAATCCCTAGGTTTGGTGTATTTTCTTAATAACTTACCACCAATATACAAATGATATGTCATTACTTTTTATAGCAGATTATGCGAACTGTAGGTTTTTACCTAAGCTAAGCCACAACCAACGAATGTCTGGTATGTTTCTAGTCTAAATTAACTAAAAGTTATTTTTATTTGCTCCACTAACCACCAGGTGGCAGTTTACAATTGCTTAATTTTCATTTGCAGGAAAAAATATTCAAGTATTGTATTCAATAGTAAGAGAGCATTCTTGCTTTTCTAAACTTTATACGATAGAAGGAAAGAGTAAAGAAATGCCTTTTCGTCCAACTTGAGTGAAACACGCACATATGAAAAAAGGGGAATTAATTCACAAATTATTTTAGATTTTAAGGAGAGATGGTTTTGAGAAAACTTTTGAGCATTTTTGTCCTTTCAACATTTATTTTATTTATTTTTTGTCCCTTGCTCTTTTCACTTAAAGGTTTTTGGGTCAACTTTACTATGGACAAAGTATTAAAAAGAAAAAAGAAAAATTGCATCTTAGTTCTATTCTTTTCGGCAAAGTTGACTCTATAATGCTTGAAAAAACAAAAAATTTCAAGAAAACGGTTACATTTGAAACTGTTGTAGTTCAAGATTCTGAATATATAATTTATTTATTTATTTACGTTCATTTAAAAAATCAAATTCTCACCGATGAATTGAAAATGTTTAAAAAAGAAAAATCGCTTACAACAGATACTACTACCATTTCCAATCGCATGTGTATGTATCACTGGTCCAAAGTCTAGGGAACAGGCTTTTAAAACTATTTACAATTATAAACAAATATTAAAAAAATTTATTTCCGTACTGTAAGCAACACCTCATTAGAACTTTATGCACCTATGTTTTTTTTCTAATATCAGATCGATTTTCGATTTAACAAAATAATGTCTTTTTCAACTAAGAGTCTCTATATGACAAAATATTTTTATTTTTACAATAAAGTTTATAACATCAACATCATCATAACATCATCATGTAACTTTAATTCGGAAAAAGTTAGATGTCTGATTTTTTTCAATTTGTTAGTATTGTTATTGTCATTATTTTAAACCAAATAAAAAAATGCAAAAACTTCATAATTCTGGCTTATATATCATTTATGATACATTCGACTTTCCGAGGAATTCTTTTGTGTTGTGTAAGTAATTTTTTAAAGTTTTCAAAGATTTTGTAAAGTTTAATCGTAAATAATACAGTATTTATGGTATTTGAGAAGGAATTGAAAGTTAAGTGTTGGATGGAAGTGAACAGGTTAAATTTTCTTTATTTGATATGTCCTTGATATTGATTAAAGTAGTCGTAGTCTAGTATGTAGCGCATGAGCTTATTAGACGTCCAATTTACAACGAAAGGTTGTAATGACCGATTATGTATGTATATAATGTATGTATGCTGCTGAAAACTATGATGAAGAAGAAACCAAAAGCTCGTCTTATGAACTGACGCAAGTATTGCAGGCGACAAAAATGACAATAGGCCAAAGATAATACTACTTGGAACAGAGAATCGTATGCCTTTAGTAGTTTGGGAAGAAAAAATATTACCAATTTTTACGCATGTTGGTACCAGCTGCTTCTTGAAATGTAGAGCCTTTCTTACTGATCTTCTCATATTTATCTCACGTAACAGACAAACACTAGCAAAAAGTGTTTCGATGATAATATCTGAAATAACAGAATCATTCGCTTTGATAATGTGATACTCGGAAATAATCAAAAATTTAAACATATTACGCCTTTTAGAAAAATGAGCTGAAAATCTTTCAGCTTTTAATAATCCCAATAATCGTCGCTGTAGACTAGTAACTAATTGAATTTTATTTTATTGGTCCACCGAAATCGAATTGTCAGGTTTAGATTCAAGTACATGCTATGTGTGTAGCAAGTGCTTACAGCCGTATTTAGGGAAACCTATATCCGGGAAACCAGAGAGAATCAAAGAGATAGCTCTGTTATTGATATAATCGATACTCTATTGCAAAGTGAAACTTTTTTATCTCACATGACGTTGACAAAAAAAGTTTCTAACGAAATATAAAAATGGTGTGTACTATGAGGTTTCAGAAAGCCCTCAATGGAGAGACAATAAGCTGTCCCATCTAAACAATTTTAAACATATCAGTCGCTACAAAACAAGGGTGCTAGATTTCATATTATTACCGTTTAGAAAAAATAAAACCAAACTGACAGAAAGTGTTTGGCTTTTACGTAAAAAGCCACGCTGCAATGTACATCATGTCAAAAATTTTAGCTTAGTTTATATCATAAAATTTGTAAGGTTATTAGAATTTTTGACAGCCAAACAATGATTAGTACACTCAATGGTTCTGGGTTGTATATTTATATTTTTTATTTATATTTCAGTTTAGTTTACTGTCTAATATGATGCCAAGATATTTTGTTTTTTTATTCAGATACTAGAGGTAACAAATTTGAGGGCCTTGTAAATAGTACTTACTCTGTTTTAGTTTTTCACATTCGTTTAACTCAGATTTTATATAAGACGATACTACACTTCCTGATTGTGTTGCTTAACTACCAATTTGGAAATACTTGAAGTGTCCAAAGTAGACCCTACAGGTGTGTTTTTTAGTAGTTTTTCGTAGAAATAATACCCAGTTGTGTGAGAGTGTCCTGGTAGTCTAGATAGTAGTGAGTTATGGTATCAGTATGAGGGTCGTGGGTTAGTTTCCCACCGGAGATTCTGGTCTGTGGCACTACACCGAGAATATGGTCAAAGCTTCACAGCTCGTATATAAGTAAATAAACATTGTAATTGTATTGTAACTAATAAATCAATAAATATCTAGTTGTCTTAAGGCGTTAATAACCAATTTCGGCTTAACGTTACTGAAAGCTTCCCCTATATTTAGAAAAACAGCCAGAGTGTATTCCATGTAGTAATGGGATTTTTCTATATGACCAAATAATGTAGGAGTGTTGTACCACTGAAGGAGTACCTGGGTGAAAGAATGATCTAATATAGACGTCAATGTTTATCTCTTTAAGTATAAATTAGTATAAGCTGATGGTATCTTTCATCTAGTTCAAAGAAGAGATAACCGTAAATATGATCTCAATTGTAAATCCATTTGTATGATAATAGTATATTGATAGCAGGACCCGCAGATTTCATAAAATAAAAGCCACACACGTTTGAGCCCTAGAAGATGTATGCATGTTTGGTTCGCTGCCCAATTTTCTTGCCATCATTTAATAGTTTTCTGCAGATCTTGCGTTTCCCTCGCTCCTTAGTTGTTTTCTGACGAAATGGCTAATTAGACGAATCAGTTAATTATATTATTATATTATTCGAGGTGTATCATAACTCTACTTGACGCTCCTCTTAGTTACGGGTAACCGCGTAAACCCATGAACACGACATCAGTCTGAATCGTTCACTGTGGATATAAGTACTTTATACTGGTCCACAGATTTCAAATCTCAATGTTTAGTGTTTAAAACTATGAAAAATTTCCGCAGATGTTTAGTAGTATCCCACTTTTTAGATGAATATGGTCAAGTTGTTACGAGATACGAAATTTGGGTAAAACAAAAACTTTTCCAAATAATTCGAATAATATTTTACAATTTTGATTTTGGGCAAGAGTACATAAATAAAACTCCTTAAATGTCCTACAGTAAATGTGACTATCTGTAAAAGGTATATGATATAAGATATGTATTTTAAAACTGGATTTGTTTTATAATGAACGGGTTATTAAATTATTTTCCCTAGCACTCTATGGATAATGATATTTCTTACGCTTTATTCAGTTTGTGAAATATGACAATTAAATTTAAATTAATTTTATTAATTCTACAGGAAAAGAGTACTAAATTTCCCTATAGACCAATATAGATACAAAATTAATTACAGTTGAATTGAAGCCCTTTAAATGTAGGTCTCATCATTTATTGAAGTTGTTTAAATCTAATAGCGACTTATACATGCATTCATATTTTGGAAATTGAAATATCAGACTATTAATGACGGCCCAAGGTGTCGTTAAAAGCTAGAGTCATAAACAGTAAGCACTGTATTATATAATAAGTGGAAACCCGCTTTTAAAATATTGGCGAACAACTTTAGCCAGCTTATAGTGTGCTATGGTCTGCATAAATTGTATATGTCATGATGTCGGATCAAAAAACAGATGTAGTAAATTCAGCAAATAGTTTTACTGGCACTGGTATTAAGAAACATAAAATCTAGACTGTTTTAAAGCGTAAGGAGCACTTTATTTGGGTAAATAGTCGCCAAGAAAGAAAATTCAATTCGCAGGAAAGTACTTACACATGTTCTTTTTACCTATTCTGTAATGTTCGTTCTTTAAGTTTTGAAGTCTACAGAGATCTCTAGTACTTTTACCGTTGCAATCAACTTCTTAAAACAGTCATATAACACATTAGAATAGGTTAGGTTAGCGGATAGCTTCCCTCAGTGGCACATAAAAGCGATGACATCTGTTCTGAAGTGCAGGGCACTCACAGGAAAGTTTTTGTATCGATTCTTGCCAGTTACTGCAGTAATCCTGGTGGGGCATACCCAGATGTCGGCACAAAAAGAAATTGATAAAATTGTGAGTGTATTTGTGAGAGGCATGTTTATAACCCAAAGGAAAATTGTTAGTATCAAGTGAAACCTAACATGTTCAAGTGTAATTTAATAATATGTATATGTAGTGGAAAATATAGAAAAAATTTACAGCGCAAAATCCCTAAAGCCTGAATATTTATCTTGACAAATATTCTTCCAAAAATGTAGATCATAGCATACCGAACCTATCAGCGAAACTGCCAATAACGCAGTGTCCCGTTAAAATTTCTGTTAGAATGCGAGCTGTTCTCTGTCAAACTCAAGAAGTTTACTGATCCTTCTGCTGTCCACTGCTAAACACAGCAGCTTTGAAATTCGTCAACCAGGTATGTTGATCACCCACGGTTTGTTGAACTCCATACTGCTTTTTCTAATTTGGAAAATTATTCTTGTAAAGGCGGATATATCCCCTCTATTGTCTTCTCCTCAGACATCTCCAATCTCTTCCGTGCCTGTTTGTACACCTTTTCGTTTCCCTCTACGCCACACTAACCCAGAACCAAATAGAGCCAGGTCTTGTGTCAGCTTCTGATGCCTTTTGATTAAACAAGACGGAGGAGCTCTGATTGCTGCTTTACTGTCCACACATATGAGCAAGTTCGAAAGCGGTAGGTCCCCGGTTTCAACCATACGTGCTGCTTGTTCAATAGCAAAAATCTTATCCTGAAATACGCTGCCCTGGTTAGGTAAACTGATTCATTCCGTGACAGTTTATCGGAATAGACCCCAGATCCAGATCCACATTCCATTTTTGAGGCGTCGGTGAAGATCGTTTAATCACCGTCACCGATGACAGCTTCAGCAACCAATTCTTCCTACTTTCGATGTTGACAACAATGATTCACTCAATAACTCAATTCACTCAATGATTCACTCAATAATCTTCAGGACGATCAGCAAAGTGGTTTTTGAACTAAATTCCGTCCAATGTTAATAATAAACAAAACAAAAAGCTTTCAGAGAATTATTGTATAATCTTTTTTATTATGATGTAAGGACCTATGACAATTACCTGTGAAACAAAATATCAGTCACGGCTTATCCGATGATCCATATTTCGTATGATTCCAAGACGTACTTTAGGTTCAATATCGTTAAAATTCTGAATAATCTCATCCTTTAGCTCTTGAATTGTTCTTGACTATTGAAGTACAATTTTTCTTTTAAATATCCCCAAGGAAGTCCTACGGTGTCAATTCACACGATCGTGGCGGCCAATCAATGTCGGCACGACGTGGGATAACATGGCCATTGAATTTTTCTTACAAAAGAGCCATTGCTACATTGGCTGTGTGGGATGTGGCACCATCCTGTTGGGACCACATATCGGCTAGACCTATTTCCTCAATTTCTACTTCGAAGAAGTACTACCCGACGACTCCGATAGCCCATAAACCGCACCAAACGGTTACTCCTTGTGGATGTATCGTCCTGATTCCCATTCGCCCACATACGACAATTTTGCTTGTTAACGAATACACTGAAATTAAGCTGATTTTCTTGGATTTGAATACCCATTTTAGAAAAAGGCTTCAACAATCTCAATGCGCTGAACAATTGTGTACCTCTCCATGATTGAATTTATCAAACACTGCAACAATGAAATGTTAAATTAAGATGGGTGAAAAAATTTAAGGTGTGATTCACAATTAATATCGTGCTTCATGGTTGGACCACTCTTTATAATGAGCGGTTAAACGTTTTAGCATAGCGTATATATATTTTGTGACAGAGAGATGTAGAACCTGTATCGCCCGACATTAATACATTATATTTTGACTTAATGCTGTTGAAAATAATATTTCTATCGGCAACTTCCTCTCAGTAGTCTTCTGGCAAGACTTTTTAGAGTAATGTAAAATTGCCATGAAAAGTTTCTCAAATCTGCCATTCGGAGTCGACATTAAACATTAGGTCCCACTGTTCATGGATAAAATTAACGCATACAAGATGAGTGGTGTGTAAAGCTAGATTGTAATGTTATCTAAAGGGTAATGACCAATTTGGTAAGTAAGATGTGTAACATATTAAGAATCTCAATGCATCTCCTATCACTAGTGATGATGGAGAAGATTTTGCGGAAGTGTACTAGCGTACGCTCACGGCATTGATATCATTGAGCGTACCATCCGAGATATAACTACTGCCTATAGCGCTCAAATTAAGGTCTATCACTATACCTTCTCGTGTAGCGAGAACAAGAGGCGCCAGGAAGGAACCCGAAATCCATTGAATGAATTGTTGTGGCCAATTAAATATGTAAACAAGTAAGAAATCGTTTTCCAATAACACATTATTTTCTCTGGTAGAATTAAAATATGAATGGGGTGGCTATTAAAATGTGCCATAATGAGCGCGTCTGCTATAGCGGCGGGAAATTAAATGTCTGGTCTGTCTTTAAAAGCCAATTTTTCCAATGGCTCTTCTTTTAGTTTCTGGCTAAATGTGAGATCTACTGCTGTATTCAGGACTCACCAACCTTGTTGATTTCGAATTTTGCTCCAGCTGTTTACAGTGGTAAAGATAAAAAGAAATAAAATATATTCAGTGCAATAAGGATATGGGTTGGGTTTTCTGAGTGACTTCCTCGTGCAATCAAACTGGGTTGTGAATACCAGTATATAACAAACATAACTTTTCCAACCATTGTGCAATAGTGTGAATTTGGGTTAGTAATTTAGCGACACACGTTTTGATGACATTAGTAACTCTTCCGAGACTCCTTTCTGTTGTGAGCTATAAAACAACTTTACTTAGAACATCATTCTTCTCCAATTTCTTAAATGGGACTTCATACTTATTCAATCACCCAGATGACGCGTTTATGAGATCCATACAACAGTATGAACTACCAGTTGGAAACCATTATCGGGGTCGCGTGTTCGCACTAGGTTACTTTATCTAGGAATGTAGCAATGTTGTCGAATAGCTCGCAACATAAGGTGGTGCCTTAGAGTGCATGGAAATTGGAGGAGTAAACGTACTGGAACTTCCGCAAATTATAATCGTTTTGGAATTATCGGAATATTTTTTTTCAAAGCCTTATCCTTAATTGACTGTCTGCTCGCAGACCTTTTCTATAAAGGGTAACGAGAAGAGGAGTCCGTTTTGTGAACAATTGGTTTTCTTAGTTTTAAGAACTCTTATATTCAGAGCGCTTACTTCTTCGCGCAGTAATGATAAAAATGAAAATTGGTGTGTCTCTGGCTTTTGGATTAGAAGGTGTTGGCGTCGGTCAAAATGTCATGAAGACAAGTAGGCCCAAACAACCATAACTACTTATTTAGTAGTTAATACTTGCTATGCTAATGTCAGTAATAACCATTCTTATGAAAATCCACTGTTCGTCATTATAGACTAGAATTAAGAACTGTATTTGCTATAGATGGATTTGGATGCGATGTGTTTGGGAGAACTTAACAAATTATTTAATGAGAACTCTTCAGTAAAGAGTATCACTTTACAAGTAAGGGTCTAGAGCCCAGTATACTACAGTGGGACTTTCTTTCCATTGTTTCTGCACACTGTTAATATTGGGCTTAATCAATCACGTGAGTAAAATAACCTTGCAATCAATCAACTCGATGGCATTGTAGAAATTGTATCTCAATAAGTTCCAACGTATTTAACGTGTTTGGTTCTGTTATTGACTGCATCCAATCCAATCGAGCGAGAAAAAATTTAACCTGTCAACCTATTTTCTAGATTTAGCGCCGAGTGGATATGAGACAGCACTTAGTAGAATAATTTATAAAACTTTGACATGACGCTAGAAGAGACACCTTATTCAAATTCAAGAGTCAACTGACGGATGCTTGTTAACAGATGTCTGATGAACTTTTAGCACACTGCAGACGTATGTCCATGTATTCCTATTGTCCAATAATATTCATATAACTTGAAAACATCGACTTCACAAATCTAATAAGGGACATTTGTTTATGAAGAAAAGTTAATATCATCAAATAGTTGATATTCTATTCTACACATTGTTGTAACACAAAAAGGTGACCTACCAAGTCAAAATTAAGATAGTGTAGGAATTTTAAGGAATTCATCAAATTAGTAGCACATTCCCAGGCGCAGACTTTTGTTTTGTTTTGCTGAAATTAATCGGATGTTAAACATATTAACAATAAATAATATTTTAGTTCACTTACTGTTACGTTTTTAAATTTTGCAAATCGTTTATTTATCGTAAAGTAAATTAAATGAAATTCTATTCGTTATTTACTTTTTTTTGTGAATAAACTCCTTATTTATTTCAACAATAGTACACTTCAACTGATAACACTGTTATCAATTTTATTCACGATCCTTATTAACAAAGATCAAATAGTCGATGCTCAATATATCACTGTGCTTAAGAAGCACTTAAATACAACTCTCAGTTGTTAACCACAGACACACGACTCCTCTCGACATCGTTCCACTCAAATTCCTTTATTTTTATGTCTGACTGTCTGATTGTTGGGATTAGATTTTTGATCATTGTTTATTCCATTCTCGTAAGTCCTGTATATTTGTTTGTGCAATTCTGTTTACCATACGTTGTTGTTCTACATTTTATTGTTGTCTGTTTTTATTTTGCTTTTGACTGCATAGCAATACTGCATAGTTTTGCCAAAGTTAATGATTTGATCACTTTCTATGCTGATTGTTAAATTGGTGGACTCAAACTATATACTTAAGTACGTACATACGTCAAAATACGAATATTTAGAACAAATAGGAATTTTAAATTGATGGTTATTTTGTAGGAAACTATATAAAGAAGAAGAATATAATTCTTAAAAGAAGCGAACATCTAGTCAAACTTTCAATTATTTAATAAAATCGTTTAAAACAAAAAATAAATTCATAAATATAAACTTAAAATTATACTGTATAAATCCTTATAAACATCTGTCAAACTCTATTAGTTCCGAGCGAACCTAAAGCGAAAATAAATGAAGTAAAATTAAGCTTTCATCTGTGACTCGGTTGTCAATGGTTCGAAAAGTCTTCGTTTCTCTATGAATAGATGTTTCCACAGAGCTAGGTGGGTAAATAATGCTTACTGTTCCACAATCGTAAAAATCTGTTAATCGTCTCCTAACAGTTTTGTACTGATTTTGTGTCCCTGATCGCAACTACTGTAATTAACTGTCTTAATCTTTTCATCACCGAAATGGTGGTTTTAACATCGCGTGATCTGCCTGACTACTACCATTGGTCTTCTTGTGTTTATTGAAATTTACAGTTGCCGACAGTTGACAGAAAGTCTCCTGTTTCTTCATCCCACTGCTCAGCTTCTACATTCCATTTTCGATATTCTGCACCGCCCTTTTGGCAATTTTAAAGATCGCAGCCTTTGACGCAAAGAAAGCGTTGTCTATACGGAAGAAAAGTTCTCTCCGGATTCTCTTTCCAGTAGAACACCTTCGATTTTCCTATATTCAGTTACTTGTTTTGGTTACCTATGACGATTAGCATGCGTTTTCTTCTAAACTAAGTGCGGTCCCATATAGAAGATTTTCTTTGTATGATCTCTTAATTTTGTAATAAAAATAATTATTGAAACTATTGAATCAATTGCTTTTCTGTCCAAAGCTTCTGGTGTTGATAGAGAGTGCAGTCAAATATTTTTTAAAACAGCCGACGTTAGGTTTTGATGTTATTAAAATGTAGAACTTACTAATCTGCCATTACGTCCTACATGCACGTTAGCATATGTAAGTTTTAAATCAATATACCATTTAAGTGACATACCTAAATAATAGCGTCAAAATTGTGCCATGAAAAGCTTTTCAACAAAACATACAAATAAAAATGAACATGTGAATTTTGGTACTCACACTCGGTTGAAGTGAAAAAAGCTGAAATTCCATTAATTTTAAATAATAAACAGTTCATCATAGACAACTTCAACCTTTAACACACTGTCAAAATCTTACTTACTTACAACCTTCCATTCAGGGTTACGGCGTGGCTTCTTTTTTTATCCATAAGTGGCGGGGACCTCCATATAGTTTAAAATTGACTCTAAATGACAGATTTATGAGAAATTTTTTTCGTGATGATTTTGTTTATTTCTAGAATTTTTACCAGAAACCTGCTGAGAGGGAGTCATCGAAGAAATAATTTTTTAATTCATTTTGTTGGAGTTATGCTTGACCTAGGGTTTGAGAGTAGCCTCACGTCTAATAAGACAACACACTACACTAGACTACGGCGACCTAAAATTGTCAAAATCGGATTTTCTAAATAGAAAACGTGGATGCCCTATTCAGCCAGTATATATTTTTATGGTTGATAGCTAGCTTCGACGTATTGCTTTATTCTTAAATAAAAAACATTTTCCGCCATTGATTCTCTATTTCTAGAGAATGAATTTTTAGCATACCAACCATTGATGAGCAGGTACAAATACTTATGTTTTAATAAAAACTAAAATATTGAGTGGTAACGTAAAACCATGGATGTCAAGAGAAATTCATAGTTTGATTTGTGATAGAAACAAAGCGTACGAACGTAGGTAGAGCTACATACATAACATAATTGGCCATTACAACCCTTCAGTCAGGATTACGGCCTAGCTTCTGACACCACTTATGTTGTGTGTGCTAATTTTATACATGAGTGGCGGAACGTACAGTTTAAAGTCGACTCCGAACGACAGATTTTTTTGAGAAACTTTTCATGGCAATTTTATTTACTCTCAGAGTTTTTTCCAGCAATCTGCTGAGAGGAAGTCGCCGAAGAAATATTTTTTTCATATTTCATTTTTGATGTCTGACCGGCGATTCGAACCCTGGCCTTTCGTCTAATAAGCCAACACACTACCTACTAGACTACGGCGACTTCTAGTAGAGCTACAGTGCTCTGAAATTTGGAGGCATTTCAAAAAATTGCAGACGTAAAGTAAATTATGAAATACGAGCCGCGAAATGCAAATTTTGTGAGGACAAGTTTACAATCGCCTTATAATCGCAGTGGAAATAGAAGAAAATTAGGGATATGGGTATTTTGAACGAAGATAATGTTGTAAACTAATTAAATTCTGACTTTTAACATACCTATGCCAAGTTCTAATATCAATTACTAATTATTTACTATAATGTCACAAACACAAATATAGCTTATGATCAGGTAAACGTGGCTTTCAATTTTCAACCGTCACCATTGATGAGATGCATAAATCCATCCGGAATATTAAATCAAATTTAATTGGTTATTATGATATATCCGAAATTAATAAAAACATTATTGTTCGAACAATATTATTTCTTAGAGTTTTCTGTAGTACGATACACTCATTTCGAAAAATTTTCCGAAAAATCAAAGCTACCAGCCCAAACTTCTAAAACAAATTAAAATTGTACATGATTTGTATGAGCAAATGAATTCAACTTTTTGTGAGATACCTATTGTTGCGCAAACTGAGTATAAGTTACCTGTCAGCAATGAATGTCTGTACTGTCATAACATTTGTGTACTGTACTCAAAGTTTGTATAAAAGTTTTTCTCTGGCAGCCGGTAGTTATAACGTCGAAAATATGACTGTTGTTTTATATCACAACCAAAATGGGTTGGTTTCGGAATAACAAAAATAAATCAACATTTTCTTAGGTCCACTCGCCTAAAAATTCTTTGTTACAAGTTTCCAAGTGTCAGACAATAAAAGAGATAATGTTCTGAGGGCCTACCTGCTTCCTCGTTATCACAGCTTCTGTGTAAGGTATTTTAAGTTTCCGTGTATGTGTAGTCGCCGTAGTCAAGTAGATAGTGTGTTGGCTTATTAGACGTGAGGCCACGGTTCAAACTCCAGGCCAGACATCTCCAACAAAAAGAAATATTTAAAAATATTTCTTACGCGACTGCCTCTGAACAGGTTTCGGACAAAAAACTCTGAGATTAATTAAAATTGCTACGAAAAAGTTTCTCAAAAATCATGCTGAAATAAGGTCTAATGATTCCTTTTCTCCAAAGACAACCGTTAAACCATGGCTTCATAAGATAGAGCTGATTGGATTGTAATGTCTTACATACATGTTACTTGCTCCTTGAAGGAAGAAATAACTTTCTGCGACTTTAAAACTATAGTTAATGCAATTCAGTGGTATTTTTATGTCAAGGACCTAGTGAATTTAATTTCTATTCAGAATCTTTTAAGATCCTGCTTATCTACTTTTAAAAACCAACGAGCTATTTCCGAATTTAGCTCCATTAGGGAGACAAATTGTTGAAGTTGAAATTTATTTGTACTTTTAGACACTTTTATAAACATTAGTTTTTATTTTTTAACTTAAAACTCAAACTTCTTACTCTTAAAAATATTCATATATTATGTTGGTGCTATAGGGTTGTGACCTATAAACGAGAGATCATGCTAATTGAATTCAGTCTCTAACCTGTAATTAAATAATTTCTAAGGCATTAATTGTCTTGCAATAAAATTTTTTCTTTCTAAATTATTTCAGAAACAATTTTGTATATAAAAAGTAATTTTTCTCGAAAATATAATTTTCGATTTAGGCTGTTTTTGCTTTGGACCACAGATGTTATGCTTTCTTGTGTTGGTGTTGGGGAAAGCTTTTGTTTCCTGTTTGGTTCTTCAAATGTGCCTTTTTCATATTGCGAATTTAGGGCTGCCTTTTGCCGCACGGTAAAATGTTGATCTTAGATCGTAATCTCATTATATTTACAATAACACCTAATATATATAATATATACAAAATATAAGTTATATTTGATTTCGAAGTCGTTTCTAGTTTTTATTTTGTTTCCCTATCGTTATTTTTTATTTCACTTCGTATGTACTTCTTTTAAATTTTTCTTGAAGGAAAAGCAAAATGTTGAACAAATACATACACACCTAAAACCGTTTATAACATAGATAGACTTCTAATATGCATGAATACTCTGCCACCACCTTTGCTCAAGATGCTCATTCAGATTTCCTATTACATAATGATATAAAACTTTCTTTTGCGGGTACATGTATGCGTGTGTTTTTAACGAATTTAAATAGGAAAATTCTTACGAACTAATAATAAAAACCAATTAAAATAAGAAAGAATGTTACTTACAGTCGGTAAAGTTTGCTGTGTGATATGTTACCCACACAATAGAATATTTTAAAATAAGAATTTTTTATATTTAGGTATGTTTGCAGAGGGAAATTGCTACGGAATCTTTAATATCGTCTAAAAAGAAAATTTCATTTTTACTCATAATCCCAGATATATACACTTGGATGAGTCGAAACTACGTAGACAGACGCTAACTCTTTAACTGTTTTTGTTGAATATACTCGTGAGAGAGAAATGAATATTTGTTGCATAATGGCGAGTATACTTGTCTAGAAGAAAAAAATTATTATTCAACGAATTTGTGGGAAAGGTCTTTCAAAAAATATACCTTTTAGAATATTTGTTAGTTCGGTCATTAGCTTGTATTAAGCTGAAATAGGTAGAAGCCTAGTAGGTAGTGTGTTGGCTTATTAGACGTGAGGCCACGGTTCAAACCCAGGTCAGACAGCTCTAACAAAATGAAATGTAAAAGAATATTTCTTCGGCGACTTCCTCTCAGCAGACTTCTGGCAATAATTCAGATAGTAAATATAATTGCCATAAAAATTTTTTCAAAAAATCTGCCGATCGGAGTCAACTTTAAACTGTATGAAATTAACACACACAACATAAGTGTTGTGAGACACTAGGTCGTAATCCTGACTGAAGGGTTGTAATTATGTATGTATGTATGCTGAAATAACAAATTCTTGTGAACTATCGTTGCAAAATATATATTTATAAAGATTTATGTTTATAAAATAATATATTTTCCAACAAAAAACAACACGCAACGTTTGATTTTTAGTCTGAACATTTTATTTTGTTTACGTCGAGTATATTCGTCCTCGCTGGAAAGTATGTAAGCAGAAATAGTTTTTTGAAATTAAATTAAAAAGTTAAAGTGTTAACTACAACACAACTTAATTTGTGACTTAAGTTTCGGAGGACGTGTACTTGCCAATTGAGGCAATTACAATACCCGGAGGTCAAATTGAGCCATTGTACAAACATCCTAAAGGAGAGAGGATAATAGAGGAGATAGGGAAAAAGTAGAGGAAGTAGGAAAGGGATAATAAGGAAGCGGAGGAATAACACAGACCAACAAACACACTAGAGAGCAATAGCACTTTTCAAGCAGCTCAAACTAATAATGAACCTCTCGACACAGAATTCAAACCCTCAAAGAAGAACCTACCAAGGGTCTTTAACATCAACCTACTAAGCGCTGGACAGTTAGAGAGGAGGTGTTCGATAGTCTCCAACTCCTCCTTATCCCAACATACCCTGCAATAGTCCGGCTAGGATCTGTTCCAGATCCTTGTCAGCGATCTAATCTCGCAGTGCCCCGTAATAAGCCCTAATTTCTGACTTAATATCGTGAGTATAAGACCTACTTACCTTCAAGAATATGCGAACCTTAGATAATAGGAACCTTAGATAATGGAGTTTTAGGTACCCAGAATAAATTAACAGGAGGTGATTTGCATTGAATCCATATCTTCATAAAACCATGGGGATGATTGAAATATTCCTGCCAAGATTTATAGATTTATAGATTTATAGGCTGGCTAGGTACTATCGATTACCGCGGAACGTAAAATAAATCAAGTAAGCTATGCTTTTTTGTCGGCTGCCAGTTTAATCTAGTCTGGTGATTAATCACACTAAAAAATCTACCTAATAAGTAAGATTAAGACGGTTAACAAATTGTTTTGTTACGATATTATTTCACTTTTGAAATAGACCTTTGTTTTGTACTTTATTGAAGGCTTTTGTAACATTTGAAAACAAGGCAGAGCATATTTCATTGCTTTTTAAAGCAATTGAAATAGAGCGAGTTATGCGATAAATTTTTTTGATAATAAAGTGCTATTATCGAAAACTGAATTATTGTTTTACTTTTAAATCTATCATTGATTTTTTTAGCCTTTTACTAAAAGCTTTTTCAAATAATTAATTAAAGACGTAGAACAATATGAAAATTCTTCAAAAGGTATGTTTTCTATAAGAACTTCTACAAGAAAGTATAAATCGGTCTACATATCTTCTATAAAACGGTGTTTATATTATCCATTGTTAGTGATTTTAAGTTTCCAATTAGTGTAGAAATACAGTAAAATTTCAGTTCCTGGGTTCTTTTATGTAGAAATAGTTGAAAGGTTTTTTAAATTTCCATTTTCGTATTACATACATCCATACATTGGCCATTACAACCCTTCAGTCATTGTTACGGCCTAGCTTCCCACACAACTTATGTTGTGTGTGTTAATTTTACACATGAGTGGCGGNNNCACTTTAAAGTCGATTCCGAACAGGGATTACCATTTCATAGCACAATTGTGCAGAGAGAATTCACACACATTCTTATGCTCTTTTTTTAGTCGTCGATCAGACCGCGGCGAGTGCACATGTCGGCGGATGCTTTAATATATTTTTTCAGGTTTACACTCAAAAATATTTTTAATTTTAAATATTTTAAAAATGTTTCTATTAAAATCCAATGTCTTATATGTTCTAAAATGACATTTTAAGACATTTAAATGATAAGAAAAGGGAACAGCTTTTTTGTAAACATAAAGCAATTTTTTTGGAAAAATTAAAAGGTTTTTTATTAGAAGGTGGGGAAATTTATGAACCACAAGTAGTTCCCACCAAATATCTAAGAAAACATTCCCTAATTTTCGAGTTAAAGATTAATAACTTTATGCATGTTGATGAAAGGAAAATCAAATTAGCGTAAATTACTAACATTTGTCTTTGACAGTAACTAAATAAAATCACTCAATTTATTTTCACTCACTTACTCACTAAACACAACCAAAAAAATTTTGGTAACCCCTGATTCGGAACGACAGATTTTTGAGAAACTTTTCATGGCAATTTTACTTACTCTCAGAGTTTTTGCCAGAAATCTGCTGAGAGGCAGCCACCGAACAAATATATTTTATTTCATATTTCGTTTTTGATGTCTGGCCGGGCATTCGAACCCTGGACTTTCATCTAATAAGCCAACACACTACCTACTAGACTACTGCGACTACATGTTATTCGTATTGCTTTGCTTTAATATTGAAAATTTCTGTTATTGAGTCAAACTCTTTTTTATTAATTTAAAGCCACAAAAAGAGGTTCCCTTGATAAGAAACCAATTATTTTAGAATTATGTTAACGTTGGGAAAATGGATCGTAAACCTAATAATAACTGTCGACAAGATCTTTAAGAAGTCGAAAATAGAAATGCGTGCAGGTTTAAAATAATTGGGCAATTCACACAAGCCCTTATATTGTTGTATTGTTGGACGAATATACAATAGTGTTTGCTTGTTAATAATTTTCATATAAAATCCGATACACTTATACACATTTTTTTCGTATGTTTTTAAGGGTCATTATTACAACTTGCCGTTAAAATTGGGTTTAGTTAAAGCTGCCTTTAGCTAAAGACAACTGTAAAGTTAACTTATTTTCGTTATTACAACTTACAGATAAAATAAAGTTAACATTTTCCAGAATATGGCAGTGTCGGAGCAATGTTCACTGAAGCAAGTTTTTTTAAACGCAGTGGCAACGACTGGCTTGTTTTTTTGTTGTATTTGCTCATTTTGTTTATAATACAAGTTGCTATATTGAAAATAATGGATAATATGGCAAGTTCAGGCATAAACTTAACTTTAAAAGTTACCGGTAGGATAACCCCCCCTTTAGCTTAACGCTTACTTCTATCTTATTGTCCACTTATAATAACAAAAAACAATTTATCTGCCAGTTAAAATCCTCCCTTTAGTTAACGGCAAGTTGTAATAATGGCCCTAAAAGTAGTATTTGTTTTGTTTAACATTTCAAAATTATGTTATTCGCACAAAATATTAATTAATTTAATTTTTTCCGTAATATATTTCACAAACAAAAAATGTATTCAATACACCATACACGATACAAAGTCGTGTGAATTGGCAAAAATATGTTTCAAGGGGATCATGTAAGTAATTTAAAGCGTCATAATGATGATGATTTTTGGTAATGAAGGTGCTCGAGAAAGTGGTAAAACTTGCGTTGGATTGGTTACGACCAAAAAATTTAAATTTTTATATTCATTGCACAACAACTAACCAACTTTTTGATGGACTGCGAATGCCATAGATTACATTAAGCTATGTATTGAATGCATTTTAAGGAAACAGTAACAGGTATGTAAATATTTATAAAAATTAACATCGACACAAGAAGTCAGCGAAAGATAATAGGAAACAATATACTGAACCAAGTTTACACAACGCCATTTTGGTAAATAAATAATTATTTTGTTTACTAGTTGTTGTACAATAATAAATGTTTAATAAATAATATTTATAATGGTGATAAACCGTCAACTATCAGGAAAGATACTTTTAATTCCCAAAGCGACAAACAAGCGATGAGGACTAGAGTAGCTTTCTCACGGTCGATAGAGAAGAACCAATGAAAAAGAAGGCCACGAAAGAAAAGTTTTCTACAAAGTCTAGAGTTTTATTCCGAAATCCAATTCAATTGAAAAGCCTCCTTTTAGGTTTTTCTAAAAAAAAAATTTACTACAGATTGTCCAATGAGTGACTCTGCGATCCAGCATCATAGCAAAAAATCCTTAAAAATGAAAAATAAAAGTCCCATGTGCTATTTTTTGTTAAATGTTCCATGTTAAACTAATTTCGTAGTATTTACAAGATCAAAGTTTATTTATGTATCATGATTGTAATAAATTTGCCGTTTGAAATTACGCTTTGTATAATAAAAATAAATTCTGATCTAAGCAAATCAAAACCTTTAATAAGAGTCAAAGAAAACTATGCTACACAGCTTACATCAATTTAGATTAATGATACGACTATTCGTACATAATATCGATAATCCATTAGTTACTTTTAACAACATCCTTAACTGCTCGAACCATTTGAACGCTGTTTGTGGTAAAACGCTTACCAAGTTGCAAAATCTTTAGCTAATACAACACTTTACCCACATTACTCTATGGATGCAAATTCTAGCTGTGATTCAATAAGCAAGATAAAACTAAACAATTATTCGAGAGACACTTTTATACTAACGCAATTCGTCTCTGGAATTAACATCCGAACAACATATAGTTATTAAGTAATGCTAATTCATAACTGCAATATTTAAATTTTTTAAGGAAATATAATTAATAATTCATATTTATAATCATAATTTTAAATTTTCAGTTATAATCATATTTTGTGGAATTATTTTTAAGATTATTATTTTGTAATTTCTTAAACTTTCTATGCCTATATCTTAGCAGTACTGTTAATAAGATAATATCTTGTTGTACTGTAATACGCTTTATTAATAAATAATAAAAAAATCCAACAAATAAATAAATATTTCATTATTCGTGGAACAAAAATTTTCTATTTTTCTTTATTCTGCGAGTATTTTCAAAGTGTCTGTTACAAAAATTAATTTTGAACAAGATCAACATAAATGGGTAGAACGCTTTACCGGCCTTTGAAGAAAATAATTTGCAATTTTTTTAATCAATATCAAAATTTGATTGCAATGAGAATGTATTGTGAACTGGCGTGGAGATATTGTGAACTGACCAACGAAATTGTGCAATTTAACTCCGTTAGATTTTCCATGTGGAGTAACAGATGCATGTGAACAAGTCACAGACCAAAGCGGTAATCAGGGCCAACATAACTCATACCATTAGACAAATTTAGCCTGCTTTATGCACCAGAGTCATGGAAAATTGGATATTTCGGAAACCAGGGAATCCGTAGCGAAGGTTTGAACGATGGTATTTTGCTCACATAAAAGCATCTTTTAAACGAATAAAAAATTTTAAAGATATCACACAAATCTATGCTTTATTAAAATTTAAAGTAAAATTAATGGCCAACTGAGAAGAATTCCAATTCCAGAAATACTAACGGTCTTCCTTAAAGTTTTTTATTACACCAAATCTATGAAAAGTATCATCATATCACAAATTTTCTTAAATGGAGCACAAATAGTATACTAAACTTGATTAAAATTTGAGTGTAATTTTACATGATCAGACGATTGCAAAGAATTTTCTTGAAGTTACAAACTATATGAAATTCTTATAATTTTATTTCATATAAAATAAAACTACTGATTGTTAAGTTATCATTTTTGAATGTAATGATGCATAGAGCATCATATCTAATGGTATAATAAACTATGAAAAATGATACATTAAGATTAGAATATATATTTATCAAATTGCTAAAATATATTGCCGTACTAAGACTTTTGCTGTTCGCTATATGTACATGTATACCAGGTGTACCTGTATGAAAGGAGCGTCAAGATGCAAATGTCTCCATAGAAAACATTTACTATGAACGAGCCTTGTGTTTTTTTAACATTTTAATTGTTTTAAGATTTTTGAATTCATTTATTATTTAAAAGAAAAAAGGTAACTTCTTGGAGGAATATAAGAAATAAACTAATATAAACCTCATTTGTATGTAAATATGCCATTTTAATTATTTGATGTGCGATCATTAAATTATAGACGAATTTTCTGCAATTTATATTCAACTTCTTTCATTCTCATTCCTTCTATAAAAATGTTGTGACGGTGCAACTCCTCAATTCGTTTTCTTTTCATTTTCGTCTTTGCTTAAAAGTATATTTTTGCATATCCTGTATACTATTATAATAACAAAGCTTTATATTTACGTGAAATCCCATTCCTCGTACAATGTTTTTAAAAAGTTATTAATAAAGGTTTTATATGAAATTGCCCTTATTAACTATATAAAACAAGTATACCCATACAAAAAAAAAGGCAACCACCACAATCATCTCTGCCCCATCTGCAACCCACTCAGCACCATTTTTTTGTAGCAGAAACCCTTTTTGTTATATCTCTTAAAGATATATTATTTTAATTTTGAAAAGACATGGCGAAATGGAAGGATCACAAAACTGTATGTTGTTAGTAAAAAGTTTTATTTATTTTCCTCACTTTTTTTTATTCGTTGCCTTTAAATAAAATCCCTGCTAAAAGCATATAAAAAATATTTTCACAATGTATGTATTTACATGCGTAAGAATGTTAACTATATAGAACGTGTTTTGTATATAGAAAATCACAGGAAACGGTTGAAAAGAAACGTAAGAAGCCAACCATAAAATAAAATACAACAGTATTTTGCAATTAATGTTATGGAAAAAACATCGCTAGAAAATTGTAGAAAAAGCTTAAGGAAAGCCAACGCATCCAATAGGGAGTTTGTAAGACTTACGAAGCCGTTTCCTCATTGGTGCGCTGAATTTTTGACACAGAACCTTTTCTTCTTGGCCAATTTCGTCGTACACAATAAAAATTTGTATATACTCATCGTGTATGTATATGTGTATATTTCTGCTAATGTATTCTAGCGCGTGACAAGACGTAACAAAAAAATAAAAATAAATAAAAAAAATAAAAATAAAAAATAAATAAATGAGAACATGGCAAAACTTTGTAGTTTAAGAAATTTTCTTGTACATGTAGATGCGGTTGCAAATGTGTATGAGTATGTATTCTTCATCAGCCATCGATGAAATTGCCACCCTTTAAAAGTAACGTGTAATTACAAATAACGAGAACATGCTAGGAAGAAACTAATCCAAGGCAGAAGCCATTTTATACTTATTTTATAATATCCGTGTACCCACCCGGTTATTTGAGTAAAGGCACCTTATTATCTTATTTATTCAGGACAATTTTTATTAGATAAGCCTCGTATAAAATCACTTGACTTCTCAGTTTAGTGATTTAATTTGAAATCTTTTAAGTGTGTGATAACTCTTTGGTGGAAATTTCCCCAGAAAAAAAATTTATCTGGTTTTAATATGGAACTCAACATATTTGACAAGGCAAGCGAAGCTGAAAATGTGCACTGTAAACGTGGAATCCACTTTATGGTAAGTATTTGAGCCTTGGTGCACTTCCTTAAGCAAATTGAAACATGCAGGTATATAAACAACTGCTTAAGAAAAATTTTTCGCATTTAATGCCCATCGACAATTTCAAATCTTTAGCTTTGATTGGAAACGATTCAAATATCCATCCTACATGAAAGTCGAAAAAGTACGCAGAGCTGGATCAGACTTATTTTATGTTTCAACCCACAAGAATTTCAAGAACTATAACGGTAAGCACACTCCGAATCCGATTCAGTATATTGGAATAACCTTCGAATTGGATGTTTACACCTACAAACTTAAGAGCAGTAGATGTAGAACCGTATGCTGAACCAGCCAAAATAAAATATAATTTACAGATCATTGAAATTGGAGTTGAAACAAACAGTTGTAAACTTAATAAATCGTGAACGAATTCCTGTGCCATTATTCCGAGTGATACTAAAACCCAATGATGTTAAACTGAAAAAGATTAGGTGATTCCCATTTATAATTTTCTTTATCTATCCATCTATTACATAGGAAAATTACTGTAGAGAAACCCTGTAAACAATAAGGACCAATACAATGCCGAAATTGTCAGTAATATTACGACGAAATCATAGTCAGCCACCGTCTATCTGCGCTATTTGTGGAAAGTGTGACATTTCGGCTCAATATAATAGGTTTAAAAATGTGGTGGTAATACATCATACATCACATAGCTTCTCACACCACCTATATTGTATATGTGAAATTTATACACGAGTGGCGTGACCTACAGTTTAAAGTCGACCACGAACGATAGATTTTAAGAAAGAGTTTTTGCCAGAAATCTGCTGAGAGGAAGTCCCCCAGAAAATATGTTTTCATATTTCATTTTTCTGGAGATGTCTGACCTGGGGTTTGAACCGTGGCCTGTCGTCTTATAAGCCAGCACACTACCTACTAGACTACGGTGTAGTGGAAATCACACTGCTAATTGTAAGAATAACCACGTTTAGTCAAGCATTCAATGGTTAGAAATCTTTCATTACCTCCGAGGTGCAACAAAATATTTATTCTTCCACGGGTATTAATTAAAATTCCATTCAGCTCAGAATTGACAAATACAATGTTTGAAACTAGCTTTACAAAAAAAATGCAATCGACACTATTACAGGCCGTACTTAACAAACAGTGTTTCATTTCGAAAAGGGCATCTTTCGACGTAAAAATGACCTTGTGCACTGTCGAAATAATCAAAATTGACGTCGTGCTTACTTCTGAAACTCATTTCACATCAATAGGTCCATTCCAAAATCAGCGAAGCAAAGGAATCAGTGAAGAATTCGCCGTAATGATAATAGCACTATTTAAATGCTATCAAAAGAGTGAACAAATATTTATCATAAGGACTTCAAGCAGAACTTTTAATTTCATCAATATGTTGTCCACCTAGTTATTCTATAAATGGAACTCAATATCCCAACTTTTTTCACTCTCTATACGCTCGTTTTATAATAGCTGCTGATTACAATGCAGAACGTTCTAATTAGGGTTCCCGTCTTATTTCCCCAAAGAGAATACATTCAGATATAATTTTTAAATGAATGAACTGAATGTTATTTCCTCTGGAAAACCTACATATTGGTCAACTCATAAACAAGACTTAATCGACTTTGCAGTAGGAA
>QOCX01000691.1:81773-96172 GCA_005959815.1 Sarcophaga bullata | reverse complement strand
ATTTCGAATTGATAGACAAAAAAGTTGTGGAGTTCCATTATGGCAACATCAAACCACACATATCTTACAGAACCCTGCAGAATCTAACTGCGAAATTTTAATACCTACGCCACACAGTCTGAGATTTTCGCCTGCATATTATCAAATATTTCGAAGATTGTAGCAAAATTAAGGGGACTTACGAATTTTTCTCCTAACGGCCCTATTTTCCATGGGACAGCTTCTCTAAGCAGATATTTTAAATGGCAAAACTGGACACGGTCTATTATTTAAACAAAATCAATCTTTCCACTGTAGAATACAACTGAGCTCGTACTATTGAGCTTGCACTATGACTATTGACAAGAACTGCTACCTTTTTGGCAACTTCTAGAAGTTCATTTTGATTTGTTATTGTTATTCTTTTTATCTTCGTATCTATGAAGTTTTGTTTTGCAGTATGCGATTTTAGTTTTATTTCTTATCTCGTAAGTATTTTATTGAGATTGGCGAAGCAGGTATTGGATGCGAACATAAGCAATAGCATCATCAGACTACTCAGTATCTTAAGCATACAACCCACCCCCACCACCCCCAACAAAAAGAAAGTGCTTATATACATAAATATAAGAATATATAATAACATAGATAAGAATATATATATATTTTATTACAACGATTGTGGACCCTTAATTTTAGTTTAGTCTTCACTAACAATTATCTTCATTTTTTGCTTCTCTTGACTTATTTTTATGGATTTTCTTTCGTTTCTTTCTTTTTCTTTTTGGCAAAATTTATTCCTCACTTACACTGCACATATTATTCAGCAAAAAGGTCTTTAAGTCGTTTAGCATATCTTTTAAGTTTCATTAACGAGATTTTCTCTCTTTTTGTGGACTTTTTGCGGTTTTCCTTTTCACACCACACACACAAATATACACACACGCGCGTATGAAGCATTACGGATCCATGCAGCAAATACTCTTTTGGCTTTTAATATTCGTTCCGTTCATATTTTTTTCTGTAGACCGTTGTCTCAAATTCCAATTATAATTTTCGGTGAAATAATTCAATTAAAAGCAAAAATAAAAAAAACAAAAACAGAAAATAAGAATTTGAAGTGAAAAACTTTTTCGAAAATGAACACACCACAAAACCTCAATAGATGCTAACGGCATGGCTGCTATTCTGTACTCACACAACTAGCTCAGCGAGTTGTGCAAAATTGGCAGACACAATGTCAGTGTCATGGCAAGAAAATAGAGAAAAAAAAGATGACAAAAAAAAAAATATTGAATATGATATATTACAATCTTACAGTGAAGCACATTAATCGATTACACTGTGCCCAAAAAAAATATGGTACTTTAATTGCATTTTTTTTTTTTCCAAAATTTTCGAAAATTTTTTTCTTCGTTTTCCGAACTGTTTTGCAAGAAAATCCCTGACAAGTTTTTATTTTCTTTTATAAATCACAGAAAAACGATCTTAAAGCAATTGTGTAACGTGCTCTGCCAAGGGGAAGAATGAATTTGGCGAATCACTTCTTCAGCTTACAATGCACTTTAAAACCAAAACGTGCATGGATTTGGTCTTGCATTGTTCATCGGTCTGTCTCATGCTCGATGATTCATCTTTTTTTTTTTTCGTTGTTCTCCTTTATTTTTCTTGTTCGCCCTGAATTCTCTAATAACAATGGAAAAGAATATTTTAAGCTCTAACCAACTGCTGTTTAAACTGACAATGACTTGACGCGGATTGTCCTGACTTTTGCTTGCTCAGCTTTCAAAGCTTTATTTGGGTAACAAGAGAAGCTTTAAAAGAAAAAAAAATAAAATTCATGTTTTTTAAAAGCTTCCAAACTCGGCAAACGTTTAAAAAGAAATTCACTAGACTAGACATCAAAAAAGTTGAACATTTGAAAGTTATTTTATGCAAAAAATTCGCTTACATGCTGGCATTTTCGCTTCAACTTACCTTAAAACAACAAAGGTTCTGCATTTTTTCGATTGCAGTAGACACATAATCACACTGAAGTGCGAAAACTGTGCCTTACTTTACTTACCTTAATTGATCATGCTAAAACATTTAGTCAGGACTTACAACCTAGTTCCTCACAGGGGCGACTATATTGTGTAGCTTAAATGTTATCTGTGTGGATGTTCTTTTTCTAATCTTAGGGAGAGTTATCAGCCGCATAGTATATATTCTTATTAAACAGACTGTATCTTAGACAATAAATGGCATGATAGCTCGTCAAGCAGAAAGATTCTCTTCCTCAGCGGCTCTGCACCCTCGGCAGAAGTCGTTAAATGGGAGCCGCATTCTTTCTGCGTGTCTTCCTATAACACAATGACTTGTAAGCATGGCCACTTGACGTTAAGATCAAGTTGAAGTAACTGATTGGTGCGCCTTCTATCCATCGAGGGCCAAGTGAGCCTAGCAGTGGAGTAGGACTCTTGATTGAACCAGGATAGGTTGCCGTCTCGAAAGAATTTCCGCGCAAAGGCCAACCTCGGCCGAGGTAAGTGGCACACCCAAGTCGATTGAAGAGGATTCCGAAAGTAGTGCTCCAGCGCTGGCGAGCTCGTCAACCGTGCCGTTTCCCGGAAATATTACTGTGCCCGGGACCCAATAAGTATGACACTGAAGCGCCCAAAAAAAAGGTCGAGGCAACGTCGAACACTCCCTGACAATCTTGGGAGTTATTCACAACTTTCGACAGAGATCTTAATGGCAGCCCGACTAGCAGAGTAGATGGAGTATTGTGTGAAAGGATGAACCGTCGACAAGGATTCATTGAGCAGCCCGTTAAATGGCCATCATTTTCGCCTGAAACACGCTACAATAATCCAGTAGACAGAGAGAAATGTGTTCAGGCCCAATTTCACAGAGTTGGCTCCGCTACTCTGGTTTCATGGCAATTTCATTTACTCTCAGAGTTTCTTGTTTTTGTCAAAAGTCTGAGAAGAAGAATTCATTGAACCATGATCTCTCATCTAATAAGTCAACACATTACCTACTAGACAGCAACTATTTCGTTGTATACAAAGGAAAAGCATTATGTACATACATGTACGCTCCTAGACTTTTTCAGTTTCTTTAAAAATTTGAAAATTCCTTTCCATGTAAAGCTTGCAAAGTGGACACGTTTGTAGCACCAGTTTTGTAAACTATTTTCGTTTGTTAAGCGATTCATATTAGTGACTGGCAAGTCTTCCCGCACACAATAAATGATACTTCAAACGAAAGATGGCAGTCTGACAGCTTTGCTAGATTAACAGTTTGGAAACCTATAAATGGATAACCCGTTATTTCAATGTCTATGGATGGTTTTTTGATTATTTACCACAATTTATCACACGTTTTTTTTTTGTTGGTTAGCACAGTACAAAAACAACAACAACAGAAAATCATGCACCGAACAGAAGATGAACTTTCAAGTCAGTTTAGCGTTTGAAAAATAGATTCTGACAGACACCAACAAATTGTAAAAAAAACAACAACAAAAAAAAAAAAAAGAAAAGCAAATAAAAAAAGAAAAAGAAAACAAAAAATAGCTGAAAAGAAAACACGAGTTTTTTTTTTTTGCAATAAAAATGAATGCAAAATTTTTGAAGAACAAGCACAAATTTATACACCAAAACACAGCATCAGCAACAGTAGCAGACATTTTGGCAACAGACAATAGGCAACCTATCAGCGAGAGACAACAACAAAATTCTATGGCAACAGTAGCCAGTAGCAGCAATAGCAACAAATGCAACAACATTTTTTTTTATGCTTTTTGGCAAAATCTCCAGCCATTTGCCAGAAGAATTATCAAGTGAAACATACAGACTTACAGAGAGATAGACAGACAGACAGACAGACAGATAGACAATCTATTGAATTCGTAAGAGAATAAAACAATTTCATTGGGATCATCGCCATCATCATCCATACGTATGTAAGTAATAAAGAAAAAGTAATTTCGTAAAGTGCAGAAGAGGAATGAGTGTACAACAGTTGTGGTTAGTTAATTAGTAATAGGGTACAGGTTGTTGAGCCATGAATAAATGATACGAAATAAAAAAAGCACTTCAAGTTCTCTCATGAAACAAGGTTTTGTTCACTGGTTTCTTTGATAATTCTAGTCCACGATGGTGCTCTTTTTTCCCCTGCATTTTGTTCCATGCGTAATCAAGCACCCAAGCTAGCTTCGTTGACTATAAGTCTGAAAGATTTTCAGGGAAAATTCCGCCAACCAATAAGCATTGCATCGCTTTCATGACTCCTGCTTGGGAAACACTGCAGTCAGGTCAGAAAGCCCATAAGGACAGTTTAATATTTAGAAACCCTGTAACTCATCCCTGAGTCATCAGTGTAGACTTCAAGGGTCCAATTGGGTACATACAGTTCTTCAGTAGTAGATAAATGGGATTCTAAAATTGAATGTTCTGTTCGGAGTATTAAATATTCCCCCAGAGTGTCTATGTCTTTTCAGAATACCAGGCTTTCCATAGCTCAAATTGAGCTAGAATTTGATTAAAGTGAGTGTTGCTACAGCCAACTCAGCCAGAAGGAGGAGGAGGAGGAGGTCAGAGGCGAGCTAATTGTGTGTAGCAAATAACATCTTGGTTAGAGTGAAACAGAGCACACTAGCGATCAGAATAGCTCACTGCTTTCTTGTGTTCATACAACGTCACCGTAGAGCAAGCATTTTAAGGTATTACTCCGTTGTAGCTAATCTGATGCCGTTTTGAGCGTTTAACAAGGCTTCAAATGAAAGTTGTTGTAAATTTCGGTACCCTTGTGAATTCTAGTTATTGAAGAACAACAAAAGAACTCCTGTTCCTTAGGACTATTTAATCACCTACAACTGTAATCATGCCCGGTTGACTACAAACATGTACCAAACCATGAAGCATGAAGTGAATAAAACTTTTGAATACATACTACGTATAAATGTCTGGTAAACACTGTGACTTAATCTTATACAACTTAGAAGCTTAGAAGAACCTCCAAAAATGTAAGCGAAGATGAGAAAGTCGTGATCATATGTGATGTTAACTTTTCTTTTAATTTGCTTAAGACTGATGCTTTAATAGTTTTATAACGATTAATATTTATGAGCGGGAAGGAAGCTTCTTTTCTGATTATTAATTACATTTTCCCTACCCTCCCCCCATGTGTTGTTTCCGAAATCAAGTTTCCTGTTCTATTCCTAAAACTTTTATTATGGATTTCTTAGAATAACTGGTCAAAGCCTATTCGCTCTTTTGTTGTGCCTCTTTTTTAATTTTTTTTTTGTATTCCTATGGCTACTGTTTTTTCTTTATCGTGTTGCTTTGCTTGAAAGCCAAGCAGGTTAATAAAAAGAAGTTTTACTGCTGAAATCATTGGATTTTTATTAAAAACGTTTGAATACTCAAGCATGTGTTGAATTCACTTTTTTTTTTGGCAACCCATTTCAAATGCAAATGCCGAATGTCGAATGCCATGGCATACATACATACATACGCTGGATAACAAAATTCTCAAAGATAAGAGAACAAAAAAAAAAAAAAAAAAAAAAAAAAAAAAAAAAAAAAAAAAAAAAAAAAAAAAAAAAAAAAAAAAAAAACAATTCAAAAGAATCTTACCTGAGAGTTCCATTACTGCAGCTGCAACTGCATGAAAGTGAGAACAACAAGAGGCAGTACAGTGCCTCAAAATGTTTTTGACTTTAATTGGAGAAGAAGAGTTCTTTCTTTTTTTGTTGTTAGGACAGGCATATTGTGCGTATATTGATATGAAATATCAAAGAATCGGATTTTAGGAATCTGAAAAATTAAAAAAAAAAAATATTTTACAGGCATTAGAGCAGGATACTAAAGGTTTTTACCAAAGAAATTTGCTTTTTTCATTTGAAAAATATTCGAAAAGTTTGTGGGGCTGACATCTTTGTGCAACCTTAAAAGCAAAGCTTGTGTTGTTTTATAGATGAAGTGGAAATATGTGGAAATATTTAGTGAAATATATAGAGAGTATATTGAATAGGGTTATCCATTTGTGGGTTGCAAAAGTAACGTTAATTTAAACACACAAAAAGTCATGATTTCGACGATCTTGGCCTTATTAAGCACCGATGCAGCAGTGTTGAAAGTATTCGAGAGAAAAGTCCTATTTCCGCATCCGATACAACAGTGAGCTGTATGAGCTCCTCAACGACATAGACGTTGGGCAGCGTATTAATATCCAGCGGCTACGCTGGCTCGGCCATGTCGTTCGAATAGAAGAGGATGCTCCGGCGAGACGGGTATTGGATACGGGGATCTGCGGATGTCGGCGAAGAGGACTACCTTGTATCCGTTGGAAGGACCAAATCGAGGAAGCCCTGTCATCGATTGGTGTGACCAACTGGCGTAGGCGCTCAAAAAGCAGAGGTGCCTGGAAGGATGTGTTAAGGCAGGCCGAAATCCGTTAATCGTGTTGTTGATGGCCATTTAAGTAAGTAAGTTTATCATGTTTAGACTAACAAACGCTTCCAAAGCCATCGTGGTGTGTTAGAAATGTGTTTCTGTCGAAAAATTATCTTCTGGCCAATTAAGTAAGTAAGTAATGGGCATTGTATATGAAATTCCATGTTAAGTCTCATTTAAATGACTGTTTTGGGATCGATTGCTATCCTGTTTTTCATAAATTTTGGCCAATAATATTTATCTCGTGGATAACTTAACGAATGTTCGCTTCCCAAATGCTCACACGTAAGTGTATTATCGTTATTGACAAGCCCTTTCAAGTATTCGCATGACGGCATTAGATTGATCGACATTTGACGCCACATAAAAGTACTTATTTTGGAAACTTTTGGAGTCCTTTTATGTGATTCCTTTTGAAAATCTTACAAGCAGCTATGTTCACACCAGTCGAGTTATATGGCTGATGGCAATGTTCTGTTGAAACCACACACCCTTCAGTTCATAATCTTGAATTGCAGAGCAAAAAGTAAATCGACTATCATATGAACATACCGCTGTGAATTGTCAGAAATGGCTCTTCAAACATTATTTAGATTTGACTAAGCGCCTATGAACGTTTAATTTGAAGTCGGTCACCATTCTGAACTTGCTTTAGCTAATCAATCAACGTATACTTTCATGCTGCTGTATCTTGTAAAGATCTTCTTGTTTTAAATCCCCGTGATATTGTGATATCAGGCACTTCCGTTTCTTATTTAGTGAAAGCTGGGCTAGCTGGCTGCCCGTGTGTAATGGGTAGTGTTGGCTTACTAGAGAGTTCGAAAGTTCAAAAATATAGCCTGGACGTATGAATATATGCCTGCCTACCTGTACGAATGCATACAATATACTCAGTATTCGGGAGAGGACGTTTTGAAACGCTCAATGACCCCTTTAGGCCATTATGCACTCTAAAGAAATCTTTTTTTCGGTTGCAATGACTATCCACATTCACTTCTGGGTTTTACGAACCCTGTATGCAACATTTTTCCTTATTAAAATAACCATCGTGTGACTAATGACTTTCAAAGCTTAGGAAAATGTTGTTTGAGAAACAAGAATTGAAAGCCTGGCTTTCAATCAGTATATCTACAGTGAGTAGCATACAGTTTACAGTCGACTACGACCGCCAGATTTTTGAGAAACTTTCATAGCGATCTCTAAGAGTTATTTTCTCCTAAGACTGATGAGAGGAAGTCGCTACGTTAAATAATTTTTCTTCATATTTCGTTTTGTTAGAGACTTCTTAGCTGGGATTTAAACTACAGGCTCGCGTCTACCACACTACCCACTAGGCTACGGTCCTAATAAATATCTGAGAAATTTTTCTTGGCAATTTTATTTACTCTCAGAGTATTTGCCCAAAAGTAGCCGAAAGAAATATTTTCTCTTCATAACTGAGTCAGTAGTTGAATCACAGGCTAGAGTCTCGAATAAGCCAATACACTATCTACTAGACTACGGCAAATGCATGACATACCTCTCATTAAATACATGACACGTTTGCTGACCGCCTTGCCTGAAAGACGGCTTTGAAATCATTAAACGGATACTCGTTAGTATTGCAGAAAAAATAAATTAAAATTTTTTTTATTGTTTTGTCACCTTTAAATGGTTTTCCAGTTAAACAATGGATTTTATTAACAAATAAAATTGGATTTAAAAAAATTGCATTCTCTTACACAGCATCTGTGCTTTCTTAAAAAGGAAATGCATTGTTAAGCTGGTTAAAATTAAGATTTTTATCTTCCCTCGCTTAAAATTGCTATGCTTTATGGTAAACATTTCAAGCCATAAAAAACAAATTCCATTCCTTTTAAAAACACAAACACTAAGGAAACGTACACACACTACACACTCACTCAACGTTAGAGCGAAAAGAAACCATCACAGCTTTATTAAGGACAAAACACCTTTAATTTATTGTCTCATATACGCGCATTTCTAAGTATTTTTATAATGTACAGAGAGAGAGAGAGAGATAGTGAGTATTATGTGTGGTGTGTATGCGTGATGTGTTTTTATTTGACCACAGCAAAAAAAAAAAAACAAAACAAAACTTTTGTTTGCATTTTTTGTTTATATTTTAAGATGCTTTTCCAAAAGATAAGAAGCCAAGTGGCAAGCATAGCGAAACCTTTTAATAGAAACAAAGACCAGAACATGCATTGCATGACACATCACGTAAATAGTGGTTGTTTAACAACAACAACAACATAGAAGAACAACAATAAGAAACAGAAACACCGAAAAAGAAAATCTCTTTTTATTTATTTTTAATACAATTGCACAATAAATACTCAAGTGACACTAGCTATGCTGCTGTGCTGCTATATTTTTTGTTTCTCTCTCTCACTCTCATTTGACGCTTTAAATCTCTACGAATCTCTCTCTCTCTCTCGCTCTCTCTCTTTAATAATATTTTTAGTTACAATACCTTAAACACACTTTGTATAAGTATAAGTGTATGAGTGTATGTGAGTGCATGAGTGTATGAATGTGTGTGTAAGTGTGTGTTTCTTTTTTAATAAAAATAAATATAAAAGAGCTGTGAGTGAAAAGAAAGAGAAAAAAAAAAACAACCGCAAAACAAGAGCAGAGATTATAAGATTAATTTTTTACTTACTGCTGCTGTATGCTTATGAATGTATGTGTTTAAGTAAGTTAGAGCATATGTTTTACAGGGTCATAGTAGTACAGTGTGTATATGGATATGTAATTGAGATTTTATTTTGTCGTGTGAGTATGTGTAAATGGTTTACAAATAAATAAAAACCACGAAATCTCTCGCTATCACATGTGAATGCTTTGTGAATTCTATTGGTTTTCTCTCTCTCTCTCTCTCTCTCTTTTTCTCTTATGATCTTCATAATACAGTTTCCATAACATGTTTGGTGTTCTATTTTCCTAGAGAAGACCATGAAATGGTCAAATGATTGTATTTTCAAAATGTATGTATGTATTGATATGTATGTATGTTTGTGTGTAGGTGACTTTATTAAATGGGAAAAAATAAAAGGAAGTAGGGTGCGAAATGAAAAATGAACATAGAAAATGATAGTTTTGCTGTGTATTGAGTTTCCGATTTTATGTAACTTGAATGTGCTATAAAAGCGTGAGCGGGATTTTGGAGCGTAAGCGAGCATGTGTGTGTGTGTGTTTTGTGGCTGTGAAAAACTCGTTTAAAATTGTCACTGATTGATGCCAATTTATGTGGCCAAAAGCTTTAGTTTTCAAGCCAATTTATAGCCATTAATGGATGAAAATTTCCCTTTTTTGCAATGAAGATACTTGCTTAGAAGTCCTTTCCCTATTGCGACAAACCTAATGCATTTTTTTGAGGTTAAAAGAAGCGAAAATTAAAAACACAACGAATTTTTTTATTAAAAAATAAACATTAAATGGTTAGTCATTAATTTTTATTCGGTTAATCGAAAATTTTAATGAAAAATAAAAAACAAAAATTTTTAATCGGTTATACTACCGAAATTAATCGAATTGAGAGAATAAAATATTGATATTAAAAAAGTCTGGCAAGTCGAATAAAAAACCGACTGAAACTCAAGTTTACATGCGTTTAAAAGAAATAGTATTTATGAGGTTAATAAGAAAAATTTGTTAGTCGAAAAATTCATGCACTAAAGCAATATCCAAAATCATAAACTAAAGACTAAAAAAAAGTTGTGTTACATTGCATTAAAAAATATATATTAATCAATTAATTGAATAAAGTTATTCGATTAATCGAATAAAAAACCGTTTGGCGAATAATTCACCCAATAAACAATCCAATATTTGTAGAAATCTAAAGTCATGATTCGTAAAAAGGTAATAACCCGGTTTTTAATGAATTTTATTTAATAATTATCCGGTAAGAAGAATAAAATAATCCGGATAATCGCATATACAATGACTCTTAAAGATTTACCTTGTATTTGATGTATTTGCATTAAAAATTAAATTAAAATTTTTCGGTAAACCGACTAAAATTATTCGGTTAACGATTAAAATAAACCGGTTCCTGGAATAATTCGAAAAAGTAATTTTTTTTTGTTAATTAATAAAATGAAATAAATAAAAAATGTATCTTTTTAATTTTTGAAAAGATACAAACTGCACTTCGCAAAAGAAAAAACTAATTATGAATACAATAAGAAAACCCGTTCATCGGTTTTTTAGAAAAATAATTTTTTCTATTCTTTTTTATATTCATCTTAATAATTGTATGACAAAGAATAAAAATTAAAAATAGTATATTCAAAATATCAATTAATCGAATAATTAAAACCGGTTTGTCGATTAATCCAAGTCTAATAAATATCCAAATCTTATTGGTTTTAGAAATAGTAAGTAGAACAGGCATTTAGTTAGTTGTTCATTAAATGTGCTGGTTTAACGAATAAAAAATGTATTCGATTAATCGAATAATTCAAGACACTTTGACTACAACATGTTAAGAATTCCAATAAAGGCAAATGAATGGTATTTTATTAGGTTCACCAATTAGTCGAATAAAAAAATCGAGTAAACGAATAATTTAAATCGATTTATAAATAATAATAAAATAATAATAAAATATTTAAAATCCAGAGACTAATAGTTTCTAAAATAATAAGAAAGGCAATTAGATGGTTTATTAATTGTACTGGTTAATCGGTTAATCGAATAAATCAAAACACATTCAATTCAATTCTTCAAACATCAATTGCCTTTTGATAGTTGCCAACGTAATTATATTAGAAGACTTTGATTGCCTTCAAATGACCACTAGAGACCAATTTCTGTATCGATTCGTAATTCTGGGTATCTGCGGTAAATGCTTGCCTCTTGTGAAACAAATGTTTCAGGGAGAACAACATTATTATGATGCCACAGCAAANGAACAACATTATTATGATGCCACAGCAAACAAATTAAGCTAAAAGACGATAGTAACAGTAGCAGCAACGGCAGCAAACGAAATAAATTCAAGAATTACGAATTACAATCGGTCAACAGCGACTGTGTGTGGTACTCTACACTGCCATAAGTTTGTCTTTATAAATCGAATTTTATGTATGGGATACGCGGGTAGATTATTGAAGTTGACAACAAAATTCTCTTTTAAATCTAAGCAAGCTTGCTTGTCCTTTTGAATTGAGATTTGTTTTCATCTTAACATCAGTACTAGGAGGGGCACTTATTACATTGTCACCATTTGTTAGGGTGTAGGGGTGCTATAATGACTAATGCTCTAAGGACAGCAAAAATGAGAACAAATAAGAGAAGAAAAATAGAATTTTATTACACATACGCACTCCCACACAGGCACGCTTTTCTACCTGCCCCTGCAAAATAGTCTTAGAAAGCGTGGATCGTAGAAACGAATGAACGACAACAAATATCTCCCATAATACTTATACGCACACACATACAAGTGTATATATAAACAGTAATAGCCATAAAATTAAATAAAATCGAGTTTCAAGGCGAAAGAAACAACAAAGCACTAGAGAGATAGAGGGTAGGAGAGAACAAAAAGCAAATGTTGAAGAGTAAATATACAATGTGTGTGTGTGTGTGTGTGTGTAAGTGGAAACCATTTGCCATGGTTCAGTGCACTCACAGGAGTAGTTGAATTTTATTATTATTTTTACCGCTAGTTTTGTTACTATTCTGCTGCTGTTGTTGTTGTTGTTGTTGTTATTTTAACCTACAAATATTACGTTATTCCATAAGGAACAAAAAGAAAATAGAAAATTTGACAACAACACTAATGCCACCGTTTGTGTCCTCCTGTCACAATCCTGCCTGTAATGCGAAGATGGCGGGCAAAATGGGATAAACCAACGATTTTACAGGAAGAATTGAAAGAATTTAAGAAAGACAAGCAAAAGAAGAAGGCTTAGATTGTGGCATTCCTTCTTACACTTTATCAGGTGTTAGGCAAGAGCCAGTAAAAATGTAAGAACTGACCTGACTGTTGAAGAATTTTAACGCACTGTGGATTTAGCACGTTGATAGGAAAATTTTAAGAAGAATTGTTAAAGATTAAAACAAAAGGTTTAAAATTCCGAAAGTACTTAAGAAGGAAGCTGAAATGGAAGGAAACTCTCGAGCATTTTTTAAGCAAAAGTTTACGCCATTGGAAGAAATCCTCATTCAGCTCGTACTGAAGTATAAGAACATCAATCAGCTATCAGGCTGCCAGTCGAGAAACTTTGAATCCTATGAAATTGACCTGTGATTGGTATAGGACGATCTGAGCAGCTTAAGTCAGCTAGGCAGAGGCAATAGGTTCACATTACAACTACGCTGATAAGCCAGAAATTTTGTAGGAAATGGAAAGAGGAAGTTGCCGTAGTTTAATAGGTAGTGTGGCACCATATTAGAGGCGATCCCGTGGTTAAACTTCAGCTCAGAAGTTCTCTAACAAACGAAATGTAAAGAAAAAAAATTTCTTTCAGCGAGTTAGGTAGATAGGTAGGTTGCAGTTGTAGCTTTGATACTAAAGCTCACTTGAACGCAGTCTCCGTACTGACCAAATTCCATCGAACTCCTCATAGTAGAAATTGATTAGCGCAGGGGCTGCACGATCAGCGAATTCCTCTCACCAGTCTTTGGGGAACAACTCTGAGTGCAAAATAAAAATTGTCATCAAAAGTTCCTCGAAAATCTGTCGCTCGAAGTGGATTTTGAGCAGTAGGTCCCTGCATTCATGGACAAAATTAATACACACAACGTGGTAGGCATGAGCAACTAGGTTGTAATCCTTTATTATTATTTTTGGTACTTTTGAATTAAATTGGTACTTTTTCTAAAATTTCTTAGTACTTTTTTGGTACTTTTTTTGGTATCTTTTTGCGGCCTTTTTTGAAAGAAAATATATTCGAAAAGGAAAAAATATTGACTTTTAATTACAAGTGCATGCCACTTAAAATGCTAAGAAACTCTATCCATTCACTAAAATCTAATACGAATAGCACGTGACTCGTGTCTGTGCCCCAGTACTTTTGTCCTTTTTCGTATTGCATTTCATTTTATTTCGTTTTTTTTCTATAAAAAATAATATAAAACGACGCAATTATTTAATTCTCTTCCTCCCACACACTCTCTCTCTCTCTGTATTCTATTTCTCGTTTAAAGTTATTTTTATAAACTTGACTCGTATTAATTTTATTTCTCTCTCTCTCTCTCTCTCTATCTCTCTCCGAGTATATTTATCTATCCCAGTGAGTCCATGTGTAACTGTGTGTGTGTGTGTGTAAGGTTAAAATCCATTCAACCATTAAATTTGTTGTTGTGGTACAAATTAAAAAAGAAAAACCACAAAAAAAAAAAAAAAAAAAAACAAAACAAAAACAAAAAACAAAACAAAAGATATCGATAACAAATCTTATGCTCTTGTAATTGCGGTCGCACAATACTTTTTTTTTTTTTTTTTGTTGTTTTGCAGCAGCCAAGCAGTTGGGTAACGTAGCCAATACTTTGAACTTTTGAAATTTTGAACTTTTCATTCTCTCTTCGTCTGTCTCTCTCCCCTTTGTATCACTGTTATTATTTTAATTTTTGTGTGTTTTTTGTCTTTTTCTAAGAATTAAATTTTAAGAAAAAAAAAATTCTAGAAAATTTGTTGGAAAACGAATAGAAAAAAAAAATTGATTAAAAACCATAAAAAAAAGAAAGGATAAGAAGAATAATATATTTTAAATGGAAAGAAAATGAAGAATTACGTAAGGCTTCTCGTTTCTTGCAATTACTTGAGTATTTAAAATTGTAAGGACAATACAGATGTATGTGTGTGTGCATGGGTTTTCAATTCAACTGGATCAGTAAATAAGCATGTCTTCTGGACAGAATGCAGCTGTAAAGCCGCAACAGTTTTATTTTACACGTAAGGATAGTGTTCGGAATTATATTTCCTGATCGATTTTAATGGATTACCGATGAGTATTGTGC